>JBBMOC010000038.1:581803-731261 GCA_037975185.1 Centropyge bicolor | reverse complement strand
ACCCCCCCCCCCCCCCCCCTCTTTGGTTTATAGCCAGACAAACTGTTTTGCTTTCAATTAGTCACAAGTTCTGCTATGTTTGCATTAGGGACATTTTTACAGTTCATTGTGGTTCATTTTGAGGTCTGCAGATTATGCAGATAAACATTTTTTCTTGGAAATCCATGCTGATGCTGAAACTTTCACATTTAATTTTCTGTGCTGTGAAGCATTAAGGGAACTTCCTAAATCACCTTAATTTTTTTTTGGTCTAGACAGAGAAATCTCAAACATCATGGCAAAAATGTGAGCATGTAAAAGTATCTGCCAGGCTGAATACAACAACGGGACAACGGGTGAGTGAAGGAAAACACACATTGCAGTGAATATTCCCCTTTTAAGTCTTCAGATTCACTTTTGTCACTTGCATAATGATTCACAGCAACATGGTTCATGTCATTTGCCAGCTATACAATGCTTCTTCACATATTCATTTGGGTATTTTGCACGTTTTGAGAAAAGAAGATTCTACCTCTCAATACAATCCAGATAGTTCGTATTCTTGGGAGAGTGTTGCATTGACACAGCAAAACACACAGTATTTGAAAAACAGGAAATTAAATGTCCCTTTCTCAGTTGGCAGGGATCCTCTCATCCCATTTTTATTACTGTTATGAACATCCGTAGGTTGGCCTGGCCTGAGGAGCCAAGCAAAACATCGGTCAAAACTTATCAAAGCGGCAGTTTTTTGAAATATGTGTATTCACTGTCTTGCATTTATATATATTTAAATTAGTCTAGCAGATATTACTGTGCCTTTTATCGCAATGGTAGCACAACAAAACAAATAGAAATGCTTTGTAAACCTCTGTATTGTTCATGTACAAACCCGACATAAAATCATTTTCAGTTTCCCTACATACACACCCAATTTTTCTTCAACTTTCTGACAGATCATTTTGCATCATCTCAGAGAACAGCTGTGAATAAAAACAGCTATGATTCAGCTATTTTTTTTGGTAACATTTTATGGTAAGGCTACATGAATCATTATGAATTCAATGGCTACAAACAAGATGCAATAATGAAGAAATGCTTGATCAGACAACCCTTGAAATTCAACAGAATACTTGTGTAATGCTGCGAGTGGTTAGTTGGTTTTTCTGGCCTATTTCTTGAACTCCAGACTTCCCTGTGAAGAAGACATGAACATCCTTAATAACTAAGAACGGGTGATGATTGAAATATTTTAGTTGCTGTTTCATTGAGATATTGTTCTTGCCTTCAGTCATGCATGAGATGCTATTAATTCTGGTTAGGTGTGCTTGCCTGAGAGCAAAGTATAAATCCTCTCATCTAACTTTGAGCAAGAGAGCAATAAACTAAATTAATTGAATATTTATAATAATAAATTGAAAACATATGGGAGAAGGTGGCTATGCCAGGGGAGCAGCCTCACTGTGACCCAGTTAACTTCCTGACACTCACTGAGAGCACAGCAGAGGCAGAGGGAGAAGAGCAGGAGCTGCAAGGACAACAGCACTGAAGAATTCTAATGAAACTGCACTGATACAGAATCATGCAAAGGATAAATTGCAGGTGGTTTTGTCAATGTTGATTAGCCAGGGAAAAATGTAAGCGAGTGGATCCGGAACCTTAACCCTCTTTTATTGTGCGATAAGTCTTCCAGTTAACAGTTACTCTTTCAGCCGTCATCTCAGCTGTGTATTTTTCCAATCTACTGTGCTGTCGTCATTTACAGTGTGTACCCTGTGCGTAATCATGAGTGGGCTCTAAAACAAAGATTCTAAATAACACCAAAAAGCTTTCAAGCACGCATCCTGTTTTTTAAAGGGGTTATTTGAGTGCAGTGTTTCATTCGTGTGTGCGAGGATCGACTCCATCTGGACTTAGTGACTTAATTGCCTTAACACCTCAGACCATTACCGTACATTACATTACAATCATTACCAGATCCTCGATGATGCTGTCATCTACCTCCTGCAGAGAGCTCACTCTCATCTGGATGGAAGCGGTTGCACTGTGCGAATCACATTCTTTGACTTTACTAGTGCATTCAACACTATCCAGCCAGAGCTTCTCAGTATCTATCTGACAGATAGACGACAGTTTGTTCGATTGGCAGCACTCTGTCTGATTAGCTGGTGAGCGCCACAGGAGTTCCACAGGAGACCGTTCTGTCTCTATTTCTGTTCACCCTGTACACCTCTGACAGTGCAACACTTAATTGTACCACTTGCAGAAGTTCTCTGATGGTTGGGTGTATAAAGGATGGGCAGGAGGGGGGGTACAGATCACTGGTGGATGATTTTGTGGAGTGGTCTGGGAGAAATCACCTGAACGTGGCCAAGTCCAAGAAGATAGTGTTTGATTTCAGAGGGAAGAGGAAGCCAACACCGCCTCTGTGTGTCCTGGGAGAGGAGGTGGACATGGTGGAGGACTACAAGTACCTTGGCATCCACATTGACAACAAGACCAACATATACACTATGCTGCCAAATGTACTGGCCCGTCTGCCTTTACACACATATGAACTTTAATGGCATCCCATTCTTAATCCGTAGGGTTTAATATGACGTCGGTCCACCTTTTGCAGCTGTAACAGCTTCAACTCTTCTTGGAAGGCTTTCCACAAGGATTTGGGGTGTGTCTCTGGGAATTTTTGTTCATTCTTCCAGAAGTGCATTTGTGGCTCTCAGTCTCCCCCCTAACTGATTCCAAAGGTGTTCTATTGGGTTGAGGTCAGGACTCTGTGCAGGCCAGGCCTGTGAAATTCCTTCACACCAAGCGTGATTCATCACTCCAGAGAACACGTCTCCACTGCTTTCGAGTCCAATGGCGGTGTGTTTTACAAGACTGCATCTGCTGCTTTGCCTTGGACCTGGTGATGTAATGCTTGGATGCAGCTGCTCAGCCATAGAAATCCATTCCATGAAGCTCTCTATGCACTGTTTTTGAGCTAATCTCAAGGCCACACAAAGTTTGGAGGTCTGTAGCTATTGACTTTGCAGAAAGTTGGCAATTTCTGTGCACTGTGCGCCTCAGCATCCGCTGACCCTGCCCTGTAATTTTATCACTTTGTGAATGAGTTGCTTTTGTTCCCAATTGCTTCCACTTTGTTATAATACCACAAACAGTTGACCATGGAATATTTAGTATCAAGAAAATTTGATGACTGGACTTATCGCATAGGTGGCAACCTATCACGGTACCATGCCTGAATTCACTGAGCTCCTGAGAGTGACCCATTCTTTCACAAATGTTTGTAGAATTAGTCTGCATGCCTAGGTGCTTGATTTTATACACCTGTGGCCATCGAAGTGATTTGAACACCTGAATTCCATTATGTGGAGGGGTTGGCCAATACTTTTAGAAATGTAGTGTATATAAGATAAGAATGGGATGAGCAGACTCTTTTTCCTGAGGAATCTGAGATCTTTCAATGTGTGCAACTGAATGTTGGAAATATTCCTCCAGTCAGTCGTGGCCAGTGCTTTGTACTTTGCTGTCGTCTGCTGGGGATGCAGCATTGGAGCGGGAAACACAAACAGACTTAACAAACTGATGAAAGGATGGTTCAGTTATTGGCTGCAAACACTAGACAAACTGTTGTCCGTTCAGGACCCTGACCACCCTCTTGCACCAGCTGCTGGACAGACAACGGAGCTCATTCTCCAACAGGCTGATTCAGCTCCGCTGCCACAAGGACAGAGACAGGAAATCTTTCCTGCCACAAGCAATAAGACTGTTTAACTCTGTAGCTCAGTCAGGCAACGGAAACACTGGACTCATAATGCTGTAGTTTACTGACACTTTCTGATCTGTCTGCACTAGATCTGATCATCTATCTCTATTTTAGGAACACTATGATGAAAAGCATTCTTAATTTCATTAACAATAGAAAAAACACAAAGACATTTGCCCTCAACATTGTGATTCCAGCTGCTCTCACACAAATATGTTTCAGGTAGCAGATTTCATGAAACAGGATGATGAAGTTTTCTGGAGAATGTTGCTGAGTAAAATGCTTTGTTTCCTGAAAACTACATTTAAATTCTTGCTTTGTCAGAAACTATGCAGAAACTTTTATCGGATAAGAAAAACCTCTGCAAGTCTCAAAGTGACCCACATCTTCCCACTGTACAGAATAAAAACAGAACTGACTGTGATCTCACAGTGACAGCACTGTCAGAGCTGTGTGTATGTGTGTGCATGTGTGTGTGTGTGTGTGTGTGTGTGTTTAAACTGTTGTGTCTCCTATAATGCTATTTTTTTTGTCATGGTGTTGTCTTTTCTCTATTATTTTTAAGGAGTTGAGACAAAAACTGTCATGTCCAAGAAAAAGTGTTAAGTTACTTTTTTCATTCTTGTCTTGTCTCCATGTTGTCTCGTCACTTCCTGTTTTATTTTGGTAACCCATTCTCCTCTCGTTTCAGGTAGCTTACCCTTCCTCCTGTTTCCCGCCAGTGTGATTGTGTGCTGATCGTTTCCACCTGTTCCCCATTACCTCGTATATATATTGTCTGCGTCTCCCTTTGTCCTGTGCCAGTTTGTCTTGTCTCTTCGAGTAAGCTTATGTGCCTCATGTTTTGCTACAGGTTTGCCTTTGCTTTGTTACTTTGCCTCGCCATTGTGCTGTTGTGTTTCAGATTCAGATATTTATTAGTGTCCCCGTAGGGCAATTTGTGTTGCAGTAAGTACAGACATGTAACATAAAAACATATAGAAGACATATGATAAAAAATCTAAAAGGGAAGGATAATACAGTGTGCTAACAAACAACATCGGTAAAAACAACTCATGTAGCCCAACCAAGTTGGGGAAAGTGCAACCAGTGCATACAGTGCAAATGACAATCAGTCCATAGGAAAACCTGCCTATAAGAAGCCATAAAATCCATAAAATCAGGTACGACTCCTCCTACCCTGTCCTGAATTCAACAGGGCTGTGGGGACCAACAAATGGCTGTGGGGACGAAGGAGTGTTTGTACCTGTTGCTTCTCATACGGGGAAGTCTAAGCCGGGGGCCAGAAAGCAGAAACTGGAACTCATGATGTAAAGGGTGGGAGCTATCAGAAAGAATGGCATTGACCTTTCTAATTATCTGTCTCTTAAACAGATCTGACAGTGTGCACTGTTGTACTCCCAGAACCTTATTAATTACTTTGCACAGTGCATTTTTTGACCGGATGTTGAGGTTGCCAAACCAGCAGAGAAGAGAGAAGGTCATCACAGATTCAATGTATGATCTATAAAATAAGATCATCAGGGATTTGTCGATCTGAAATTTGGACAGTTTCCACAGACAGGACAGTCGTTGCTGGCCTTTTTTATGTAGGCTCTCTGAGTGGCAAGTAAAATTTAACTTGTTATCCAGGATTGTCCCAAGATATTTGTAATTTTCGGCCGTGTCCACTGTCTGGCCTTTGATTACTGTGTTTTGGCTGGTGTTACATGGCTTCTGTCTTAAATCAATGCACATGTCCTTAGTTTTTTGTACATTTAACTGGAGAAAAGCACTGTCACACCAGTCTACAAATTCATCCACCACAGGATCATGTGCAGCTTCATCATTGTGAAGGAGGCTAACTATTACTGAATCGTCAGCAAACTTTTGGTTTGGTCTTAGCCACAGGTATCACTATTGACTGCTTCCAGCACCTTGGGACCTTCTGTTGGTTAAAAGACAGCTGGAAGATATGATAAAAAAAATGGGAGCTAGCTGCTCTGCACAGTCGACCACTTATATTATCAGGACCCGGGCTTTTTCCAACTTTCGAGTGTTTGAAAGATTTGGCCACAGAGAGAACATTAAAAAAAAGAGTATGACCAGAGCTGGAAAGTTTGTCTTTAAGATTTAAAATCTCATTATTAAAATCAAAACAATCAAACCTAAGATAAAACTTGTTAAATTCATGTGCTAGTTGTTTATCAGAATTGAAACCAGGGAGAGTCACCTTTTTGTTGCATTTCGTCTCTGAACCAACAATAGTCTTAAAACCATTCCACACAGGGCCCAGCCTGTTTTTGACAAGTTCACTTTCCAACTTCTCCTTGTATTTCAACTTTGCCTTTTTTATTTCATTCTTAATCTCCCTTTTAATCAGGTTCATCTCTGTAGGGTCACCTTCTCGGAATGCCTTCCTCTTCCTGTTTAACAGGTTTTTCAGAGTTTTTGTCACCCAGGGTTTGCTGTTTGGAAATATCTTGACTGACTTTTTTGGAATCACACAGTCTTCACAAAAGGTTAGATAGCTACTAACAACGTCAGTCAGCTCATCAATATCACTGCATGATTCCTTGAACATGTCCCAGTCCGTTTTTTCAAAGCAACCCTGTAAGCTCAGTTTGGAATCATCAGTCCAGTTGTGAATCTGCTTGGTGATGGTCTTACCTCTCCTGAGGGCAGAGCGATAAGCTGGCATGAGCAGCACACAGTTGTGATCAGCCCCACCCAGTGGAGGAAGGGGGAGGGACTTAAATGCTCCTTTAACAGAACCGTAACAAAGGTCCAAGGTTTTGTTTTGCCTGGTTGGGCAGGTGACATATTGAAAAAAGTTTTTATGAGTTCTTTTTAAAGAGCAGTGGTTGAAGTCACCAAGAACAAAGACAGGAGCATCTGGAGATAGGGACTGCAGCTTCTGGGTCACTTTTAGTAGACTCCGAGGCCTCCTCCTCGTTGGCTCTTGGGTGGATATACACAACGGTGACGAATATCTGGGGGAATTCCCGGGGGAGGTAGTGGGGACGCAGGGACACGGACAGCAGTTCAATGTGTGTTAGTGCACAGTTTTTCTCTGATAATGACGGTTTTGCACCACCGCTCATTAACATACAGGCACACATCCCCGCCCTGTGATTTGCCAGTTGTAGATCATTTGCTAAATGACCGTCTTGTCCTGTTAGAGCCACCGTAGTTGTTGGGTGTTGTATTTTGTATGTGCCAGCAGTGGGCAGCATTGATTCTGATTTTGTATTGGATGCCTGCCATGAGATCTGTATGCTCCCAGTTACGGCTGAACAATAAATGCTCAGGAGAATTTATCGTCTCGTCCCTTCCCAACAAGTTATCAAGTTCTATCAACAACTATTTACATGGTGTCAGAATCTGAACGGACTCATCGCCCGTGAGTATCTTCCCTGCATTCCACCAAGCTGGAAGTGTTGGAGAAAGCGCTAATGCTAAAGCTAGCCGGAGCTACGTCGCGTCGCTGAAATGGCAGAGGGATTTCGCAGACCAGACCCTGTCGTGTTTGATGGGAATGTCGCCGAGAGCTGGCGGATGTTCGAGAGGGAGTACGACATCTTTATTGCCGCAGCACACTTCGATAAACCTGCTAGAACCAAGGCATATATCCTCCTCAATCTAGCGGGACCGGAAGCCATAGAGCGGGAACGCTCGTTTGTTTACGCAGCTGAAGTGCGCGAACCAGGTGAAAACGGAGCAGTTATCAGCCCTGCGGAGTCCAGAGAGGACCCAGAGTGTTTGAAAAGGAAATTTCGGGAAATCTACAACCCCCAAAACAACAAAACCATGGAGAGGCACAGGTTTCATTCAAGACATCAGAGACAAGGTGAGAGCATGGAGTCATTCATCAGTGATTTAAGGATTAAAGCTAAGAGCTGCTATTTTGGAGATTTGACTGATGAGCTAATCTGTGACCGAATCATGTGTGGCGTTACCAGTGATGCTTTGAGAAAGACACTCTTGAGAGACAGTGACCTGAGTCTAAATAAAGCTATAACTGTCTGCCGCATTCATGAGGAATGAAACTTTCAGAGGAAAGCAGCAAGACATTAGCCACACAAGCAATCAATGTTGACAGCATGAAGTCAGTTTCGCACAGAAAGCATCAGCTCAAATCACAACCACTCTCCCAGCCCAGAACGATCTCTAACTGCAATAACTGCGGGGGTAGCCATGCAGCTAAGCGGGAAAAGTGTCCAGCGAACGGACAGCAGTGTCACAACTGTAAGAAACTGAATCATTTCAAGAAATGCTGCAAGTCTAGACCACGCAGCCAGTCCACCTTAAATAAAAGAACTACACGACACTCTGTACATGAAGTGGCAGTAGAAGAGCCTGTAACATACAGCGAAGAGACATTTTATGTGGACGGTGTTGACACTGATAAGGACATCGACAGTATAAATCCTCAAAGTGACGACAAAGATGAAGGATTTGTAACAGTTCGCATTAACAACAAGCCCACAGAAATGAAAGTGGATACAGGTGCAAAATGCAATGTGATGTCACAGAAGACATTTGATAAAGTGGCAAATGGAGAACAACCTGTTAAACAAGGGAAAGCTACAAACCTTGTTGCTTATGGAGGCAGTAAAATTGAAACCAAGGGAGCTGTCACATTGTCCTGCAGCTTCAAGGAGCAGCACCATGCCTTACCTTTCTTCATTGTGGACAGAGATGTGCAGCCACTACTAGGATTTCGTGCTTGCGTTGACATAGGAATTGTAACATTAAGCCCAGATGTACACCAGCTCACCATGGACACTAACACAGACTTTGCGAAGCAGATCCACATACAGTACAGTGACTTGTTCAGTGAGGAACTTGGAGAACTACCCCTCACATACTCCATGACATTGGATCCCAACATCCAGCCTGTAGTTCGCCCAGCTCTCGGCATTCCAGTTGCAATGCAAGAGAAAGTCAAAGCTGAACTTGACCGAATGCAAAACATAGGTGTCATAACACCAGTCACGGAGCCTACTGATTGGGTCTCATCCATGGTAGCAGCACACAAAAAAGATAAACAAGAAATAAGACTGTGCATTAACCCAAAAGACCTCAACACAGCTCTTAAACGACCTCATTATCCCATGCGCAGTGTGGAGGAAGTTGCAGCACAGATGACAGGTGCAACTGTGTTTTCAGTTTTGGACGCTAAGAACTCTTTCTGGCAGATACAGCTTGACAAGAAATCTTCAATGTTAACAACATTCAGCACACCCTTTGGACGCTACAGATTTCTTCGCATGCCTTTCGGCATAAACTCTGCAAGTGAAGTATTCCAGCGTTCGATGGAGCAGCTGTTTGCAGGTTATGCATGCTCAGTGATCGTTGATGGCATCATCATCGGAGGCCGTGATGTTGCTGAGCATGATGAAAACTTAAAGAAAGTGCTCGATCGAGCAAGAGAGGTTAATCTCAGACTGAATCCCGCGAAGTGCAAGTTTCGCCTGGATCATGTTGGCTATGTGGGCCACATCTTCACAAGTGGAGGCCTTAAAGCTGACCCAGCTAAGACTGCTGCAATCACTAACATGCCAGTCCCCACAGACGTCACTTCACTACAGCATTTCCTGGGTATGGCTAACTACCTTGGCAAGTTCATCCCGAACTTCAGTGACATTGCAGCACCGCTGAGAAAGCTCACTCACAAAGACACAACTTGGTGCTGGTTTCAGCAGCATCAAGAAGCTTTTGATCGTCTGAAGTCATGCCTATCAAGCCCACCAGTACTATCATATTACGACGTCAAACAACCAGTCACATTGACATGTGATGCCTCATGTTATGGACTAGGAGCTGCGTGCTTGCAAAACGGAAAACCTGTTGCTTTTGCATCACGCACCCTCACAGACACAGAGACTCGATACGCACAGATCGGGAAGGAGCTGCTTGCTGTCGTGTTTGCCTGCACAAAGTTTAAGGACTATGTATATGGTAAGCCCATAACGGTGGAAACTGACCACCAACCTCTGGTGACCATTTTGAAAAAACCCATTCATACTGCACCAGCCCGTCTCCAAAGGATGATGCCACGCCTACAGTGCTTCGACATCACCCTAGTGTACAAAAAAGGTAAACTCATGTACTTAGCAGACACACTTTCCAGAGCTCCAACTACCACAGTTCCTAAGAGTTCAGCTGAAAATGATGCTTTTGAAGTCATGTCTGTCAGTTACATCTCAACAGCGCGCCTGGAGGAACTCAGGAAACACACAGAAGAGGACGAGGTGCTGAAGACCCTCAGCACAGTTATTCAGCAAGGATGGCCCTCCAGACAGAGCCAAGTCCAGCCTGCTGTAAGTCCTTTTTTCCCCTACAGAGACGAACTGACTGTGGAAGATGGCATCGTCATGAAAGGACATAAAACTGTTATCCCCCAGTCTCTGCAAAGAGAGTACATAGACATCATACACAAAGGTCACCCCGGCATAGATGCAACCAAACGCCGAGCCAGAAGCATCATATTTTGGCCAGAAATGTCAAAACACATTACTGAAGAATTGTCTTCATGCGCTGTATGCAACAGCACCAGACCTCATCAACAAAAGGAACCCCTCAAGCTTCATCCAGTTCCTAACCTCCCCTGGTCAACAGTAGCAACAGACATTTTCGATTGGCATAGAAAACACTACCAAGTGCTGGTTGATTCTTACTCAGGATGGTTTGAAATTGATCTTCTTCGCGACTTAACATCATCAGCTGTGATCACAAAACTAAAGAGACATTTCTCGGTACATGGCACACCCCACATCCTGCTTTCTGATAATGCTAGACAGTACACCAGTCAGCAGTTCAAAGATTTTGCAAAGCAGTGGGACTTTAAGCACATCACAAGCAGTCCAGAGTTTCCTCAGTCAAACGGACTCGCTGAGAGAGCTGTAAGAAGTGCTAAACAGCTGATGGAACGATCTCGCAGAGATGGATCAGATGTGTTTCTTAATCTTCTCAATCTCAGAAACATCTCCCGTGACCAAACACTTGGCTTACCAGCTGAACGCCTAATGTCACGACAAACACGTGCAGCCATTCCTGTGAGCACCAAACTGTTAGAGCCCAGCACAAAGCCTGCCGAACAGATCAAGGCCCAGCTACTCAATAAAAGACTCATCTTAAAACGCTACTACGACACCTCAAGCCGACCCCTCACACCTCTGTTACAAGGTCAAGTCGTCAGAATGCGGACCCCAAAAGGTTATGACCAGCTTGGGATCGTGAAGGACATCAGTAAAGAACCCCGTTCCTACATCATCGAGTCCAGCGGAACCAAATACAGGAGAAATCGCCGACACATTCTTCCTGTTGCGGAGCCACTACCACCTCAACTTGACCACGACGTCTCAGAGCCCCACAACATAGACCCTTCTGAGACTGACTGTATTCCTCCCACTCCACAATCCCTGAGGCCAACAACTGTGACAACACCACATTCATCCCCTGCAAGGCCACTACACACACAGAGCCCCTGTGTTAGCACAGCAAACACACAATATGTGACACGTTCAGGTCGCATTTCGAGACCAAATCCTAGATATGTGCAGTGACATTCAAAAAAACAAAGAAAAAAAGAAGAAAATATATGTAAATGATCTGATACACATGGTAGAGATGATGTGATTTTGTTGAAAAGAAAAACAAGTTGTTTGTTATACATGTTATTGACGATCAAATGATTTGTTTTAGATCTGAAGACTGTTACGTTATTGTAAGCAGGAAAGTTTTCTTTACAGAAATGTTCTACAAATATAAAGTGCTATTTTTGATTTGAGATAAGCCTAAAAGCTCAAGGGAAAGGATGTAGATCATTTGCTAAATGACCGTCTTGTCCTGTTAGAGCCACCGTAGTTGTTGGGTGTTGTATTTTGTTTGTACCAGCAGTGGGCAGCATTGATTCTGATTTTGTATTGGATGCCTGCCATGAGATCTGTATGCTCCCAGTTACGGCTGAACAATAAATGCTCAGAATTTATCGTCTCGTCCCTTCCCAACAAGTTATCAAGTTCCATTAACAACTATTTACACCAGTGACGCCGGCATCCCGGTCCAGGCGGACCGGTTCGCCGAATCCATCAATGGTCATTTCCGCATGCATACCGCCAAGTTTCGGTAATCGCTAATAAACATGCGTTTCTGGATTCATGTTGAAAACGGACATGTGCTTGCAGTTCATCACGTTATTACGAAGAGACTGTGCGTTAGTTAGGATGATGGACGGTAGTGGGATGCGAGAGAGCGACTGTCTCCGCAGGCGCTGGAGTAAACCACCACGTCTGCCCCGCTTCCTCGTTTTGCGGAGCGGAGCATTAAAGTCTTTCTGATCGCCGATTCGTCGTGTTTTTTCCACTCTTGAGCGATTTTCATTTCATTACTTTGTATACCCTTGATCTATTTATCCTCGTCAGAGCGCCTTTTGTTTGCATTTTGCATTTACTCGTCAGAGCCTCTTTTATTTGTACGTTTTTGCCTCGTTTTTGCCTTTTGTGTCTTTTCCCTTGCTGTTTTAATAAAGACCCTTCTCTGGATTAAGCGAGCCTGTGAGTCGTGCATTTGGGTTCAGTCAACACCCGGGTCTTGTCAAAAACATAACCAACTACAGAAATTGTTATCCATTTTGACCAACACAAGCGCACATGTTAAAATGGCAATTTTTAAAGACAGTCAGAGAGACAATGGAACTAAGAAAAATTCAGCCAAATTTTCTTTTATACAGATGATGTTCTGTCCAAACCAACAGATATTTCATACACTATCCAGGAAGTTGCCATATTAATATGGAAATATATGCACATTGTGGCGAGGACATTGTTTTCCAGATACTTTTAGATATATATCTTTTAAAAGACATAAATCAAAAGTTCAATGATATAAGTGCAACAGCCTTAACCTACAGTTAGTACAGAGCAGCCCTGTGTCCTAGAAATTATGCTTGTATACTAATAATAGGGTTGCTCAATTATGTGTTGAGAGGAAGCATTTTTGCTGCCTGAGACTGCAGGAGGTGAGAGAAAAGAGGATCTTTCTCAGTGTGAAATCATGACTCGACTAAGGTTTCTAAGGGGGTAGTGCATGAACCTCTAACTCTGCAAAAAGTGCAGTTGTACCCAGTTGTAAAAGCAACTTCGTCACAGATACAGAATTTGTTTGATAAAAAAACACAAGACTCCAATCAGCCAAAGTAGTGTGAAAAGAAGGCAGTCTTGTAGTGTCTCAGAGGACAAGCAGCACTTTCATCAGGTTTCGTACGAACAAAATTCACTTTCAGAAGACTCAACTTTTCTCTCAAATTGTTAAACTGATACTTTAAAAAATAGTATTACATTCAAAACAAATGCAGAATAGACATATCTTAACAAATGGTCTCAGACTTTTGGACCTGACTGTATAACTATATCTCCTCTGTTCAACCCAGTAAGCAGTGATCATTAAAACTCATCCATGAGCGAGTGGGTAACTGTTTCAAGTGTGCATATAGCGACATCATGTGGCAGGTGGTGTGTATGTCCCTTTTAAAATATTGATGAATTTGGCATGTTTGACAAAGTCAACACCAACAGCCACTCCCACCTCATCATTTTATACAGAGTCATGATGTGTCAAGACAAAACATCCTGTATTGAAATAGAGATCAAGTGAAAGCAGCTTGTCTGCCAGTGTGGTTGAACTGTTGGGTACATCTGAGAACGAATGAATGGCAAGTAAACCAGCAGGAACACAGGGGGTCAGACCCAAATGCAGACGACAGAGGCAGGTCAGCAGTTCAATGATTTATTATCAAAACTTATGTGATAATGAGGCAGGCAAGGGTCATAACAAATTAAGGAATTTCAAAAAGGCAAACAAATCCAAATGGGAGCAGGCAAGAACCAAAATTTACAAACAGGCAAGATCAATGGAAAACTAAGCAATAATCCAAAAAAACTATTGGAGACCATAAGGATTAAACACTAGGAAACATGCTGGAACTGGCACATGGCACACAGAGATGAACTGGCCAAGAGAGACACAGGCAAATGAGGGAAAGGTATCAAGAGCCAGGAGAGACAGAGGCAGGAAGTAAAGTTAACCAACACACCTAAGGACAAACTCTTTCAACATAAAACAGGAAATAATGCAACTAGAACACAAAACCATGAGACATTCAATTGTCATGTTTTACACTTTGTAAATGCTCATTCTCAATTGATATAAATAAACATTCACAAACACAATATTACACATTTATTTTAGCCACATGCAGACACATTTGAACCAAATTTGAGACATTATTGTATCCAGCAGATATGTCACACAGAGTCACACAGAGACACACTTAACTGTTGCATAACTGTCTTAATTCTACTGTCTTTAAAGATATGCTAAAATACTATAATTACAGCTTGTTTTACCGGCAGTGATATCAGAAAATGTTTGATAAAAATGATAAAATAAAAGAGTTGGTTTAACATTTCCTTCAACATTTCACAGCTGCATGCCTTTTATTATTTGTGCAAATTAGAAAGCATTGCCAAGATAGCTGTTGTGTGCAAGCTTGTTTATTTGCATTAGTAGTCTAAGATAAAATAAGATATTCCTTTATTAATCCCACAATGGGGAAATTTGCAAAGCATGGCATATCAATCATTCAAGCTTGTAAATGAGTCAAACATCAGATAGCTTTCAGTGGAAACAGGCCCAAAAGCTTCATCTAGGAAGCAATGTGCACGGTTACATACAAACATATGAGGGATGACTCTGAGATTCTGGGATAATTTCATCAGATGTCATGTGACTTGTGCAGCACTTTTAGAGACAATGCAGAAAATCCAGCACTGGAGGAATGAAATCTGAGTAAACGCTGGACTTTTGTTTGTTACTGGGTCAACACACACTGTTATCCTCCGCTCAATGAACCAGAGCTGTCCAGTGACATTTTCACACCCCCACCTTATTTGGAGTGTTATGGGAATACAGTCTCCCTTAAACTTTTTAATCTTACCATTTATGGGAGTTGGCTGCGTTTTGTGTCACAAGCAGTGCCAAGGTTCAAGGTTGTGTTGGCTGACACTGGAGAAAACACTCCCACTCTTCCCTCTATGTTTTGCTCTGAGAGTAAAATAACACAGGACCTGAACAAAGCCACTTTGTTATTGGATGAAACAGATACATTTGAATTTCAATTGAAGGAGTAAGGCATCACAGTAGGAATACACAGAGGATCTTTGGATTTCCTGGATCAATGAAAGCAGACTTTTTTTATGCTACAGCAGTTAAATTTTTTTTTGACATGGTGTTGCATTCAAGAGCACTACTACAGAAAAAAAATTGTTACATTAGTTGCCCTCATGAGGGCGCTATAAACCTTAGTCAAACTTACAAAGTTCACACAAACAGTCCAATAATTATGAAAGTACGAGGGAAGATGCCTGCGTCACTCGATGAGGATGAGCTGTTGATGTGGTTTTAAAGCACGTACATGACCTAATGAAAACACTTAGTATTTTCCTCACATGTCGGAAATTAGTGATGTTCTAAAGTTGTGAACGTGAACACGGAGCAGTTACAGTGCTGATAGGTTGTTAAAGTGTTGTTGTAAGGCCCTTATTAAAGGCCTGGTGATGAGCCTGGAATCATCCTCCATAGACACACATGCTTTGCTTTAAATTCAGGTATAAAACACGAGCGGCACGAACTGACGCACAAACTACAAGCTATGAGAACTTTGCATAGGTGGAGGTGTAGTAAGGGAGATGTGTGATGTGTACAGGTAGGTGCTGTTAATGTTCCAGTCCAGGGGGAAGTCCTGCGCTGCGTGGCTCTTGATATGTCTCTGCATGGCCACCAGGCTGCTGCAGTACTCCTTGCACACCGTGCACTGGTAGGGTGCCGCCCCGCCGTGAGTTCGCAGGTGCTTGATCATGGCGGAGTAGTCGCGGGAGCGCTGACGACAGATACGACACTCGAAGGGTTTCTCTCCTGGAAGCAAAGAGAATTGGGGGGGGGGGGCATTAACAGTACATTTGTTGCCAGTGTGCCACCATTTGTTAATTTAGCATATTTATTAGAAATCAATTAAACTGGACCACATTAATGCAAATCATTCATTAATAAATATAAGTAGCAGAGGGCCTTTATTTTGATGAATTGCTAGAACCTCATAGACCCAAGCTCCAGTAAATCAGTCCTGGGCCTTTGCTTGTGTGTGGATTTAAACTTAAGGTTTTCCAGAGTTATTCAGAAGTTTTCATAATAGACATTTTAATTGGTCATGACCAAAATAAGTCTTGTTTTCAGTCAGCTTCAATCTGTCATGGTTTGGGGTTTTAATGTTGTTTCCTGTTTTATGTTGAAAGAGCCTTTGGTCAGGTGTATTTGCTGTCTTTACTTCCTGTTTTCTGTAGCACCTGAGTTTCATTAGTGATGATTCCTGTGTGTATTTAGTCTGTGGGTTTTCCTTCGCTCAGTTGTCAGTTGCCTTTCCTCCGTGTCTCATTCAGCTTTGCTCTGGTTTATTTCTTTGGTATTTCTCCTGGTTTCTCCTGTTTTTTGCCGCCCGCTTGTTGTTATTGGTATCAGTTTTACATTATAAAAGCTCCCTTTTGTTTCTTCAACTGTCTTGCCTGGCAGCGTGTGAAGCTGAAATGTACATGATTAGTCAATTAAAATGAATTGCACACACACGCACACACACACACAAACACACACACAAAGAGGTTATTTCCCCAAATATGACGTAAAGAGGACGGAAGAATAAATCATGTCTACGTGCGTGGACAACGTTAAATGAGAAAATCTACAGGAGAATAAATATATAAATAAAACATCTTCCACAATGAATCAATACACAAAAAGCTCAAAAATAAATATATTGGAATATCCTTGAGGATATTTGATAGTTTTTGCTTAAACCAAATAAACGAAAGATTATTAACCATCACTGTGGGCAGGCGCCATCTTCGATCCTAACATGCGTCACCAGCGAGTACTCAGCTGAGTGAGCTACAAGGCAAGTTTTTCAAAAATAAAATATACTGTATCTATAAATGTTACTGAGTCGGCAGTTATTTTTGACAAACAATATGAGTGAATAGACTTCCGTCTTGCAGATTAAACAGTATGCTTACCAGTGTGAACTCGGTGGTGTGTGTCCAGCTGATGTTTCAGACTAAACTTCTTGGAACAGTGTTGGCACTGGTAGGGTTTTTCCCCTGTATGCTCTTGTCGATGGGATTGCGGTTCGTGCTTCGCAGCGTCTCCTCTTCCACAGAACCGACACCCTGCACAGGCTTTACCTGTGCAAACAGCAAAGTGGAAAAACAGGTGAAAGTGTGAACTTGGTGGGCAGAGCGGCGCTGCAGCAGCCAACAGGGCAAGTGTTATAGAGTAAGATATGAACCCTCGCTTGCTCATTCTTGTGTTTTTTTATTGCCACGATATGACTTCATTAAATGTGCACTTATTGCTTCTGTTTTAAGTTTTTTCTTTCACTTTGCATGCTCATTGTCCTACTTTAGTCCCTACAGGCAAACACATTAAATAACACTGTGATCTACAGGCCACCAAAATGACCAGTTACTTGCAATAAAGCCAACTAAATTCATTTTAGAGCTGCAGTGATTAGTCAACTAATCGATTAGTTGATCGACAGCAAATTAATTGGCAAATAATTTGATAATCAGTTTAAAGGCCCTTGTTCCAACTTCTCCAGTGTGATGCTTTTCATGATATTTCATAACATGTCATGGACCAAACCAATACTTGATTAGTAGAGAAAATAAACTGCAGATTAATTTTTTTTTTTTCAATCCCTTTAAAGTGGACAGTGGCAGTCACATTGACATAATATTAAAAGATTTACAGTGTATTGCAACTGCTTAATATACAGTATTAGTTAGATACAATATTTGAATCATCTTTCACACATCTTTCATCTTTTCACACAAGTCTATCTTGGTCAGCATCCTGTTGCGATACCATAAATTCACTTTGTACATGCTTACTTTCCTGTTAGTCTGCACATGCGTGTCCTCTCGTCTGCTGCTTTATATGTTACTGATTCTTTCAAAAATATAAAGGTGTGATTTTGAGGTTAAGACAGCAACTCTGAAGCTTTTCAGGGCCTTATGTTTTTTTGAGTTTTTTTTTTTTTTTTTTGGTTTTGCAAGTAAAAACTCGGGCCTCATATTATAGACAGGATGCTGAAATAGGAGGTGGGGGCTGTAGTAGGGGAAATCAAGAGAATGAGAAGAAACCACAACAATTGAACACTCACCACTCTAAACACTACTTACTGACATCTAATGTCTTTAGCATATTTCCTGTCCAATATTTCAGTTTTCACTTTACACTTTACACAATGTGTTTGTTTGCATTGCACTTACTACATGCATACAGCCATATAATCTCCATGGAAAGCAAAAGCAAAGGATGATGGGCCTTCACATAGCAACACTGAAGGCAGGGGCTTAAATATTTCATGTGCTGTTACACATTTTATGCAATTATATATTTGTATGACAGCTTTTCAATAAGTGCTTGAGGAGATTATTATGTACTTACACTGCTTTCTATACAGTTAGCAATGTAGTTTACCATAGTCTAATCTCTTGAAGCGTGAACATAAAGTTCCACTAAGCATAGATATTAAAGATAGGCAAGCCAATGTTTATCTGTGTGAAAGCAAACCATCATATTCACAGACACACACACACACGCACGCACACTGTTGCTTTAGCTGATTTCTGACTTACATTCACATGACAGTAATTTTATAAGACTAAATCATTATGTGTGATATGTTTTTGGCTAGGACAAAAACCGCTGTTGCGCTGCAGTACATACTGTACTGCATGTATCTAGCTGTATCTAGTAACCACACTACTGCTCTTGCTGCACCATGCTCTCAAAACCACAACTCTCTTTATCACTTTCCATTGCGTAGCGACGTAGCTGGAGTCTGCCGAGGTTAAGGGTCACAGTAACAAGTATCTTACTATCATGTTAAATTAATCACTTCTACACAGGAAATCCACTGCTACCGCCTTGATCTTACTGTATAGTAAGAATAATATGTTCAGTGTGTTCTGATCATTAAAAAACAGTATGTTTTTCTGGTTTGTGATACTCATGTCATTACCTGATGGCGTGGAGGCCGACTGCCGCAGCACTGGATCGCCAAGGTGGCTTTTACTGTGGTGTTGGCAGTGCTTGAGTCTTTCTGTGCCGCCTTTGGGGACGCCAAGAAAACTGTAAAAAATAAAGTTTATGACCCAACGGTTGCAAAAAAATTACACTGGTTGTACCTTTAACAATGACAAAGAATCAAATTTTATTTGAGTGGAGAAAAGTACAAATGAAAGTTTTAGTCTGCATATAATTTACAACATTATGTGTTATCACCGATCACATCCACAACACCCTTTCCTTCCTTTCCCAACCACAAGGTATTCATAGTGCTGGTTCGAGGTAAAAGCTCATTTAACTTTCATATAATGTTAGAGAAGAGGAAACAGGATAACGAAGTGACACCTAAAGAAAAGCTATTTTTTGTCCCCCACAAAGACACACAAATGTTTTGAACAATTTCTTGTGGTACAGATGAGGCCAATCGAAACACTGAAACTGTGTTTCAGTGGGTGGAAAATCTTGAATTCTGCAAAGGAAGGGAGAAATTTAGGGGGCGCCCCTTTTCACACTGTTTGGTTACACTGTGTGGAACACTGTACAATATGTATTGATTAGAAAAAAGGAGGTAAATCATCCAAAAAACAAAGTCAAGCAAAGTTGGTTTCACACTATCTAATATTACAAAAGGGCAATGGTAAATTCACTCAGAATGAAAACAAACATCATTTGTTTTAATCCAATTTCAAAAAAAGTTAAAACTTAAATTCTTTATAAAATTAATTCACGTTCTTTTTGTTCTTTTGCATCGCTATTGGTCTGAAAACTAAGATTATGACTTGTCAGAGAAAAGACTGACAAGCGCTGGCAGGGAAGGGTTAACAGGTGAAACTGCTCTAGCTGGAAAGTGCCGGAGGCTCGATCACAAACATCTACCCAACAGCAGTGAGTCAGGTAGCTGTCGCTGTCGCAAGGGAACAACTGAGCTAATCAGGGGATTCTAAATGAGTCTGCGAGAGGAAAAATATGGAGACAATGACTGAAAATAAAAACCGAAGTTTCCAAAATCATGTCCAAGTGCATGCAGACTTACCTCGGCTCACCGCTTTCACTGGCTCCAGTAAATGCTCTCTGGCTGTTTTTCTTTCTTTTTAACAGGCCCTGCTTGATCATGCTCCCCATCCCCGTGGATCCAGCATAAAGGTTTTGTGTATAATGTGGATGAAAGCCTGAGTAGCCCATTACAGAGCTTTGAAAATGGGAGCCAAGCAGGGGGAGCACGTGTGGAGCGGTGAGGGAGAATGGGTATGCGATAGAGGACTGGTTGGTGGACTGAAGGGGGTGAACGCCGACCAAGCTGGAATAGTTCTCTGCTATCCGCCTCAGGGTGCTCACAGGGTTCCACATGTTTGCAGTCCAGGGAGAAGAGAAAGAGGAACTGCTGCCGGCAGGACTGCTGATAACACTTTCTCTGTTGCAGTGTGTTTCTGGCACAGCGGGCAGTCTGGCCTTCTTTCTCGGGGATGGCGGACTGTTGCGGTTCTGAGCAGGATGGGGGGAGTTTTGCGTGACGATGCTATTGCTTGCCTCGACCACCAGGGGAGAAGTCTCTCCGAGTTTCTCCTCTCGAATTGGACTTCCTTCTGGTTTTCGATCTGAATGCTTTGCGCTTTCTTTTTCTTCTTTGACATGTGTGATTTCTCTGTTTTTATTCTCCTCTCGGACTCTGCAGTGGAGGTTGTCCAGCTGCTTGCGGCACTGGTCCTCCAGCGGCTGCATCTCCAGCAGCTGGGCGGCTCTCAGGAGCAGGTGCAGGTCGTCCACAGACACCTCCAGAGTCTGCGTGTAGGTGAAGTCCAGGACTTGCTGGAAGGTGTGAGGTGAGAAATACTCCAGAGTGCAGTGGACTGGGCTGTCTATGTCTCCTAGAGATAGCTGCTGTGCTAGCCTTCTGCTAGCACAAGCCAGCACCAGCCGATGAGCCCTGAAAGTTTGGCTCTTTACCGAGATTATGGCATCACAGAGTGACCCCGAGCGCCGCAGGGCATCTGCCTGCTGCAGGAAGTGGAAGTACTGGGTGTTGTTGATTCGGATCATTTCTGATGTAGAAATATAATCTAAAGCCTGAGAAGAGAAAAGAAAAAAAAATCAAAGAGAGATGCCATCACATTATGCCCACGCTGTCTTGATAGTTAATACCATCTATTTGCGAGGTTGGTACCAGATATGTGACATTTCTAGAAATGCTAGATTAGTTGGAAAACCACTTTGCAAGTCGACAGCACGGATTGGTTTGTGATTAACAGATAATATGTTTTGTCTGTGGTTGGTACTGGTTTTTTTCCACCCTTTCCAGACAGTATTACCTGTAGTGAGAGTTGAGGGGGCAGAATGTACCCAAGGTGATTTTGCCATTTGTTTATATTGTGTCTAGTTGGTGCAGCAGCGAGCTTGAATTCCACCTAGTTGTCAGAACAGTGTTGTAAAATGTCCATGAATTTTTATTTTAAAGCAGGTAAAGTATTTATATCTTCACACCCAGGAGGATTTACACACTTTATATTTATTAGGCTCTTAAGTATAGAGAAAATGTTTTCCTTAATCACACTCTGATATTGTGTCTGAATGTCTGGTTGAAGTGTGGAAATGTACTCAGTTTTGTGAAAGCTTCGATATTCGTCGCTCACATACACACGCTAAAGCCACAAAGCCCTACCAGCATATGAAACCATGACTAATGACTGTACACACGAGTAAACATGAGTAAAGTTTGAACGTCAACAACAATAAGACACGATTTGGAGACGATAAACATCAAATGCAAGAGTGCACCGGGTGGAATATGTAAAAATAAGTGTGTATGTTGCAGAAATATTTGGAGGATCACATGTAAAATTGAAAATTCAAGGATGAAAACGCTGCGGCTGTTTGTTGAAACTACCGGATGCCTGAGAAGTTGTCATCTTCACACAGTTTGAAGTCTGTAATGAACTTTTATGATTATACAGTGTGTGGTCGGTTTCTGCAGCAGAGGTCACAGCTCTACAGCTATCACTGAGTTTCTGTCTTTTTTTGTGCACAATTGCAACCCCATTCGGTTCTCTGATGGTGACTGTAAATGGAAAGTAGATGTGAAACGAAATGACATTTAGTCGTCTTGTTACTGGAATTTGTTTTAAATGTGCATGCATATTTTCACACTCTTGCTCTCTCTCTTGCTAATCAAATTGGTTTAGTTGATTTAATTTAGGTTATTGGAAAATGTTGCACCAAACAGCAAAAATTAAAAATAATTTCTGAAGTATTTTATTCATAATTTAAACATAACAGCTTTATGAGAGTGAAAGTCACAGTAGAACAGCTCCAGTATCAGAAGTAGAAAGACACTTGGCTGTGTTTCATAAGGGGCAGGCTTATGGTTTCAGTTTAATATTTATTTATCTATTTTAAAAAATAAATCATTACAGAACCAAATTGTGTAATACTGAGTGTACAGTGCTGAGAGCAGGCAAATTATCATGCAAATCAAGCGCGCATCAGTTCAGTCAGGCCTCTGGTCTGCGTACATAAAGAACAAGCAGACGGCCGTTTTTGTCATTGTGTTTGCGGCTATGAGCTGCCTCTTCAAAATTGTTATATTATGCTTATATAATATATCACACAACAGAGTCCAGTGTCACAAATTTATTGAGTGACGTAAGTAAATACATTTTTATACCCAATATAAAATGACTTCTATGCAATATGCAATTAAGCATTTAACAGTCGTCATGTTAATTAATGATTTTCCTCTCACATAATAATAACGTTAATAATTAGAATTATGTCAACAATTCTAATAACAATTATTATAATAATAATAATGTTATTATCAATTTGTAGATATGTAATTGTCATAGTAGCGGCACTATGATCCTAATTTAACAGGTGGATTCTTATGGTGTTCTATAATGCGTTTTCTGATAAATGACTTTAAAGCGACTTCGGTTAGCAACACGTTAATTCATGCGTGAGAAGATTTTACAGAAACAAGAAAAATAGTGTCATATGTCATTGTGTTACATACAAACCTTTGAAGCTCATAGGGATGTTCTCTTTTCATTTACATGACACATGTTACTGTCTTTCAGCGGCGTCAATATGTGAATGTAAACCTTTTGTTGGATTGTCTTTCAAATATTGTTGCTCACACAGATGTGATGCACCTGTTGTGTGCGCTGTGTAATTTATAATTATGCATTAAAGTAATGTAGTATAATATGGTGGCTCTCTCCTGAGGCCGCTGGTTCATCAAGCAATTCTCCTATTGTACTGTATTCACTATTATTGTTGTATTCAAGTCCTTGCCAACCATGTCCAAATCTTTTATATCTTTAGAATACTTTTGATTTGTAATACACCGTCTTATGCAATAATCAAATTCCCCCCAGTGCAGCTCAAATCTACAACACACTCTTGCAGGCTCGTGACATAGTTCGCAGGTCTTTGAGCTCCCTGCAGTCACAGTGCTATCTCAGTGCTTTCACAGGGGGAAAACCATGCATGCATATGTCAGATTTGCACATCCTTTGACAGGACATGAACTTACAGCCAGCCTCCCCACAGCTCACATACAAAGGACTGGAATCACAAGAACTTAAAGTCTCCGCACGCACACAGAAGATCAATAGCGGCACCCTAGGTTGTGCTCACGGTAGATCACAGAAAACATAGCTAAAAAGACCAAAGATGAGCAGAGCAAGAGCATATCTGCTTGTGGTTTCAAGTCTGGGAAACTTAAGAGGCAGCAAGCTGTGCGATTGAGGCACTTACCGGTTCTTTAGTGAACAGTCTCCCTGGAGAATGATGAGGTACCTCGCATCATGACTGTGAAGTGAATTGTGGAGTGACATGTCTGTCTGGGTACAGGTTTTGGTGAGGGACAGGGTGGTTTCCTCTTCTGTCTTCACAGTCCCTCCTCTTCGCTTACCTCTCATTGGTCCATTGATTATGGTGGTAAATGGTTTGGTTTTTGTGATAAAAGACAGTGACTTAGTCTCTAACATAAAGTAGTTCTTTTAATTATTTTGTGTTGTTTATTTTGCTATAAGCATGGGGGCTGTTGTGCTATTTAATATTCTCCAGTTGTTGTACAGTATAGACAAATAATTGACATTGGCACGTAAATCAGAAACTGAATAGAAGTAACAATAGAAGTATTGTACTTTCTAAAACTGAGAAAGGTTCAGTTTGACCAAATGGTGTGTGTGCGTGCGTGTGTGTGTGTGTGTGTGTGTGTGTGTGTGTGTGTGTGTGTGTGTGTGTGTTTGAGAGAGAGGCAGAGAAATGGGGACAGTGGTTAAAGGGATATATATGCGTGCCCTACTGATACCTGTATGAGCTTCATATGATTTCCTCCCTCCACCATCACTCTGGTCACTACATTAATAGGCTGTTGTGCACTGAGACAAAAACCACTTCAAAGCCACTGATCTGTGACAGTAAAGATACTGACAAAAGGCCGCTGGTACCTTGTAGAGCTGGGCTTCACTGAAACTGCTCCCTTTAAATAGAAATATCAGCTGCGTCCTTTCGATATGTCAGACCTCGGTGTGAAAACCTGTAAAAATAGGCCAACTGTAGATAGCTGGTCAGTTCAGCAGGCCTAGATGGTTCAGTACATTTTGACTCTTTTATTTGCCTCCTTTATTTAGCCTTTCGATTGTTAATTATCAAGCAGTGAGAATGACATATTTCAAAAGTAGCTTTAGAAAGCTGCTTGTTTATCATTGCACTCTCGTATTCATAACACTCTGCATTAGGTTCATAGCACTTTGTTTGAGACTTTTTGCTTTCCTGTTTGTGAAATGCCCGGTCTACTGATGGACTGTGAGTCACAGTCCTCACAGCTTCACACCTGCAAACACAGTCAACTGTTTAGGCTTGAAGCACCACCATCAGAAAACGCGTCTCTGAGGAGGTGGACAGTCGGATTGTTGGTGGAGAACTTAATCTCTGCTGTCTCCCACAAAAATCTATTTGTACATCTTTTAAATTGTGTTATTTTACTCATGAAATTCCTAAAAAAATATTATAATATAATTTGATATCATATGTGGATATTTATAAAATTATGTTAAAAAACATGCAAACTGTATTTGTATAATCCAGCTGGGGCACAAAGCATGTAGCGCCTGAACACAGTGGAGTATTTAGCAGCTAAAGAGCCAGATATTTCCCTCAGCAGCTGGTTGAGACCAAAAATAGAGGTAAAAGGAGAGTAAAAGAGAGCAATGCGGCCAGAAACACAAATCCAAATGAATCTTAATGTTGCCCTGTATTTGCTGGGCTGGCAAGTGTTGCTGTTATACAGGCTGTTATGAAGTTCTCCTGCCCCAAGTGGCCAAAAGCTGGCACCACTATGAAACAGGAAGAAAATATAAAACTCCCACCTCCAAAGAAAACCCCAATAGATTAAAAGCATGAGAAGGCCTCATAAAGACAGATACACTCAGCACAATCATACATATATCTGATTGTAGAAAAAGAAAAAGAAACAAAAACTAAATATCAAACGGTCAAAACTGCTCTCTGCACTTTCCTTTCCAACAGCTGGGTTAGATTGTTGCCAGTAAATTGCAATTGGAGAACAGATGGCAGTAATTCTGATGCAATGAAATCTGATTAACAGAAGAGAGTGGAAGCCCATGTAATATCACATGGCAAAAGCCCTTTGAAGTCACATCTGGTATGAACTGGGGAGCAGCACAAGGAAGACAGAATAGTGTTACGTGGTAAAATGTTATTGTGCTTTGTTCAAGATTTTGAAAATCAGCTTTTTCTATTAATTTTTATTCATTTTAATTTTAGAATGTAAAAACATTTCGGCTTTGCTGTTGATGCTGTTGAAATTCAATTTTTTACTGTCTTTGACATTTGACTCAAGCTGAATAATCCTTTAACAAATTGTCCAATTAAAACAATTAAAACAATTAAATCCTTTAAGACATTGTCTTTGTTTTTTTGATTTAGGAATAAGACATTTTTAATGTCTGCTGTTTAATTTCAAGATAATGTATACATATTCTGAGTTGAGTGTCATCAGCATAGCTGAGAAAATGAATGCTAAATTTACAGATTCTTTCTCAATGATATTCTTTTATTAGCTGACAACAGTCAAACATGTTTTATTGCTTTTAGATCTTACTGCAGTTTTTGATACAGTTGATATGTGATTTTAATTGAGCACCTTTAAGCAATGTGTTGACATTGGCACTTTTGGATTGATTTTATTCTGTCTGGCGACTATAAATCCTCCTCCTCCCTTTTCTCCTTTGGAGTGCCTCAAGGCTCAGGCCTTTTATTATTCTTGATATATATGTGACATCTAGGTCAAATCTATAACATCAGTTTCCATTGTTATGCAGACAACTTTTTTTCATTTGACTCTAACAACACAACTGTTCAAAATGCGATCCTGTCTCCTGTCAGAAGCCACCATCATAGGTCCAGACCCCTCCAGCAAGAACTTCTCACTTAGGTTTTCTATCCTGTTCCATCAAAACCCAGCGCAGAAATATGGATCTTTGATAAACTTAACTTTGGCCAACAGATGAATGTGGTCATTCATTTCTGTAACTTCATAAATTTCAAAAATGTTTTATCTGCTAAGAATCTGGAAACTGTCTTATACACTTTCATTACATCCTGCGTAGATTACGGTAACACACTGTAGAGCCTCTCCAAACTTCAACAAGCTCACCAGATGACGTCTGTTCTAGCATTTCTGCACTTGTTACCAATACATTTTAGAATTGATTTTAATATTTTAATGATTAATTTTAAAGCACATTTGGGGAAGCCCCGGACTACATCACTAACTTACTAACCCCCTATGAGCCTGCAAGCAACCTCGTATCCTGCAGCACAGGTCTGTTAGTACTTTTGAGGTCAAGGCTAAAAACAAGAGCCGATCAAGCCATTGGAGTTGGAGCTTTGTTACTTTAAAAGGTACTTTTTCAGAACAGCTTTCTACGGAGTCTGTTATCCTTCAGTTTTTACTTGCCTGTTGTTACAATGTTTTAGTAATTCATACCTCTCTTTCTTTTTCCTCTCTTGTCATTAGTACTATATCATTTCTGCTTTTACTTATTATTTATCTAGTAATTCCTCGTTTTTCTCTGTAACTTGTTTTTAGAAAGTTCTATGTATAAAGTTATTATTATGATTTAGGCAGTCACTGGACATTTTAACTGCAGTTTTCCACAGATCTGGAAGAAATGACTGGTATGATAAACCACAGTACTGATGTTCTTGTGGCAGTGAACACAAATAGTGTTAAGCAGGGTGATAGCTAATCATCACAATTCAAACACACTGGTTCATACAGCGACAGAATCCCATCTGACTGCAGAGATTTTCATCACCTGTACATGCACCATGTCAAGATTATGCTTTTAAATCAGGCCACTAATTAATCAGTGGAAAGTGATCTAATATTGACAAGGCTCGTTTTCAGAAGTTGTCTGAATTTATGAAGTAGATTTACAACAGTGTATACACGTCTCTAAAAAATAGTTGCTAAGAAATTATAAACTATGCAACTTATCAATCAGTCATCTAATCGTATGGTGACATATTTATGTTCACGGTCATGATGAGTAATTTGCTTTCTCCTCTGCAATAACAAGAGTGTTTTCTCTCTCTCAATTTTTTTGTTTTTAACACATTGCATTTAACATTTCTATTTTTTTTTTTTTTTTTTCATTTTTCCTGTGCAGATTTTTCTGTTCATGACTATCGTGAGCAAAGAGGCTTGTCTTTTCAGTTGTTTTCTTACAGGGTTGAACATACAGGAAAATATCTGACGCGCTCAGTAACACAACCCAAGTTGCAGTTGAAGATATTATCACTTGCTGTACACAGCTATTAGTGTGAAGTGCACCTAGATTTTCTCCTCTAGTTTATACTTCGTCTACACTACATGTCAGAGGGAAATAATGCATTTTTTACTCACACACATTGATTTCATTGATCGTTACTAGTTATTTCACAGATATTAATACAAAACATGAATCAACAATAAATTATCATATATTATCATGGGTTAACCTACCCAGCAGTAGATAACACACTTAAAATTAGCTCTGGCTTTAACCAATCAATGCATCACTAACAATAGTTAAGTAATTCTGAAATCTTCTGCATAATGAGCACTTTTACTTTTGGTAGTTTCATATTTTGATGCTTAAACTTTTGTATTTTTGCTTGAATAAAGATTTTTACTGCATAACAAGACTTTTATTTTTAGACCGCGGTAGTGCTACTTTTACTTTGGTAAAAGACATGAAAAATATCCTACACTGCTGTTTGTTACCTACATAGGGCACGAGTATAGTGTTAAACACAATGTGGTTTCCTTGTAAAGGTTGTGATGACAGGTTTGACATGCTGATGCATTTGCAGAGGAGCAATGGCGATATGTCATCTAATTTTTTTCCAGTGTTATTATTCCAATAGTGGTAGGTTCAGTGACTTTTTCACCAGCTATATAAACACCTTGTAATGTATAACTGACCATCCATGACACCTTAATCAGTGTGTATATCGTGTGTGGGTGTGTGCATGTGTACAAGCATAGACATGTTGACATTTAGGGCGACTGTTCATACTTTTGTGTGAGCAGTTATCGTCAAGTATTGCTCACACCACTGGACATTCTGATCTCATCTATTCCTCTCAGAGAAATTAGCATTATACCAACTCTTAAATGTCATCTTATACTATATGGGAAGGAGGCAGGCAGGGCTGCATTAACTCAGGGCTTCACCTACCAGTAATATCAAGACTGTCAGTCCCCGACACCACGCTGGTCCCCACCTGCTACCCCCCCTCCTCACCACTGTCAGTTTAACAATCACCATCGATGCTGACTCACTGAGGTGTCTAACTGTGTGGGATACCTAAAGTAAATGCTCGCCAATGCGCACTTTGCATTAGCGCGACCTTCAGCGCCCACGCACCTCACATGAAGTTAATGTTGATCTTCTAATTCATCAGGTACTCATGTATTTATGACACCTTTGATCTACCTACCAAGGCTTTTAATCTCCGCATGCTTAAGGGGTTTCATATTGTTGTTTTGTTGAATGAATCAAAGTGTTACTGAGCTAAACAAGATGCACACTCAGACTGCGACGTGATAGAAGTCTGCATTAATATGAGTCGTCTTACATTACCACAGTGGCGGTATGAGAGCAGTCGACTTCAGAGGAACCGCTAACAAGATGACTGATGTGCGCTGGAGGCATCAATGACAAACTGTCACTGTACAGCCACAGATGCTTTTCACAGTAATCTGGGTAAGGAGGACTACCCGTCAGTGTTGTGGTTTGGAAGAACTGAACCTGTGCAGGGCTTGGGGCTGGGGCTTGAACTTCTTTGTAATTTGTGGGTGAAGGAAGTGTGAGGCCTGCCCACGCTAGTGACTGTCAGCTGAATCGGTGCTTGGGAAAGGTCGGTTTTAAACGAGGGTCTGATGATTATTGATGCTTATCACGGCATAAAGTAAAGGACTATGATTTGATTAAAGCAGTCATTTACTTAAATATTAAAGGAAGTTGACACAGCTAAAGTTTGTTACTCATTCCCCTACATGAGGCTCAAAAGGAAAACACTCATCATTCACACACGATGTCACAAAGACTTGGAGATTATCACGGGTAATTAGACGTTCTGTACTTTCTCTCGTGTTGGTTGGTTTTGTCTTTATTGTTGCTTTTGAATTCTAATGTAAATTAAAAGTTTTAGTCCTGTTGCCAAACATACACAAATCAATGTGAGCATTAAAAAGAATGAATGAAACTGTTTTCACCGAAGATATATTTTGTTTTTCTTTCTTCCTTTGAGGTAAATCAGGTGATATGCGTCGCATGTTGCTTTTCCTGACAAAGGAAGTGAACTGCAAATTTGGCATCACAGAAGTGGCACTGTGGCTTATTAAGGAGTCACTGAAACTCAATACTGAGAACTGAGAGAAACCCTTATCTCACACCGTACCTTAATCATGGTTGAGATCCTTATCTTGTAGAAAGTTTTACTACCAAAGGTATTATAAGACGTCAATGTTTGATACACGAATTTGTCATGACTTGAACTTCAGTAACGCTGTGAAATCACATCCTGTGCACCGGGGTAAGTGTATGTAGGCGCTCAGTGATGAAACAAATTGTAATTTATGTTGTAATATAGCAAAAACTAATGTCTTCTAAGTGCACTTTAGGTTTCTTTTTCCAAGGAAATTCAACTGAGTGGATGCAGGACAAGAAAAAAAAAAAGAATTTTCCAGTCTAAGTCAGATGGTTTTCCCCTCCTTACTGTGGCTTTTACATCAAAGAGTTCTTCACACAGGTTACATCATGGTCAATTTTCAGTCTCCTGCATGTTGCCACTGAAGTTTCCTAATGATGTGAACATGCTGTCGATCTTCCCAGAGAGCGAAAATCTACAGATTCAATGAGCACAGACGCAGTGTTTTATGGGTCATTCATTTTTATTACACTATTAATTAGCTTGACCAGTTTTAATTTCTCAGATTACTTGCAAATACAGATACACGACAGAGAACATTTTCGCCAAATTGGAATATCTGTCTGCTTGTTTGTGGAGCATGTCTTTGGTTAAAGGTCTGAATGAAAATGAAGAACAGCTCTCTCAGTGATGCTATCAACATCCCTAGAATCAATGCAAGTGGATTTGAAATCAGTCAGACAGAATCAATGTCTAACGTTTAGCAAACTGTACGCAAATCAAGTCATTTGGTTCTGCTTGTGCTTAGTGCCACTCCTCGTCAATTAGGCAGAGGCCGTAATGTCTGTCTCTGTTTCACATTTCTGAAGCTTGTCAATGTTTTCTCGTACAAGCTTCTAAAATTACATTACAGGTGAAAAGCATGACCCTTGATCCAACTGATTATTACATACAAATAAAAAATACAGAATAATTACATCCAAAACACAGCATTGTAAAAGGCAATAATGCAGCAATTAAAATCTCAATAACATTGTTTATATTTTGTCGGGAAGTAAGGGGACAGACCAACAAAGAAGTCTAGAATTTGACAGAGGACGTACAGTACGTACAAATGTGATTTGAGTAACTACAGTATACACCATTCTAAGTCTGCTAAATGCTGGTAGGAAACCTTCAGTGGTTTGGGAAACACAGGCAAGCTTATTCTCATCTATGGTTTCAGTAGTATCATTACAAGATCAACTGACTTAAACTGTGAACATACAACGTTTTCATTCACTAACGTAGCTGTACAAATTATACAAGGGCTATGACTTCTCTTCACCTGTCATAACACAACCGCAACCTGCAATTTACCTGCTGAACGAGTGAAACACAAGATTAATGGTAAATCATAACTGGGAAACTCTTTCTGCTCATTTCAAAGCAAACTTTACAAAAGAAAAGGAAACACAAACAATAAGTAAACGACTTTTCCTCTGAATGGACAAATGCAGGTTTTTAGAGAAAACTTCCACCAGTAAGAAATAAATAAAATATGAACTGATTTTGGTATGGATTATCTATACTTATATACTTATACTACAGCATATAGGCAAAGACTGATGAACAAAAAAGCAATATCCCACAACGTATCCGCCCTTTACCAAGATGGTATGATAGAATGAAGTGGCTAACGGAAATCAGCCCTGACACACTAAGCAGTTAACAATCAGCCAGAAAAAAGGGGCAATCCCTTCTTGATTTACCTATACAGGGTACTATGTTGATCATAAATATGACAAACTACAATGAGTCATTCAGTGAAAAGCTATTGATGAAGAACATAACTTAAATAAAGCGTCTATAGGTTACTAACATTCAATGTTGTTGAGTCCAAATTTGTCAAACTGGCAGATTTAAAAGACATACAGCATGTTTTACTACTACCATGCCTGAGTGTGGTCGATGTACTACACACACCGATACTTCACATTACTACAGCTGTGGCCCTCTTTGCACACCTCTGTATAGTAAAATACGCCTAAGCTTTAAGCTCCTCTGCTCTGATATACACCTGCCAAATGTGAAAATGCACAGGCTGCTACAGGAAGTGATGGCATCAGGCATGTAGTCTGTCGGCTGGATGTGTCAAACAACTCGGTCTACTAGGGGGAATGATGCCTTACTGAAAAGAAGATGGAATCTCAACGTCTACCTTAAATACATTCAGAAAGAAGTTACTGTGTCGTTGTCTTGTGCTGGTTTTTACAACAGTCCGTTTTCAATCAGCCATGTTAGGAAAATGTTTCTCCTTCTCGTAACAGCACAATGTACTATTTTTATGTATTATTCCATTACATCAATGCAAATTAATCATAGAAATGTCTACATCTAGAAGTATGTATTTCTTACGTTATTTACAGTGTCCATTTTGAACGGTGACATTTCCGACTCTTCAAAAAGCAATGACAAGAACAACACAAAGAAGTACAGCAGCGTCATACACCAAGTTGTCATGCTTTCATTAAAATAACGGACTTCTGATTTTTCTGTTTTACAGTTCTTTAGGTAGCAGTACAAATAAAATAAACTCATTCACTGACTAAATTAGCTAAATGGATTATTTCGTATATTTTGCCAAATAATTTGATCCTCAGAAGTCAAAACATGATTTTTTTGTACCACCAGCACAAACAGTAGTTCTGTATCGACTAGTGTGGTCTTTTTGGCCTCCCATGTTTTAAATTAAAGCCTAAGTGTCTCACACATTCAAAGTAAACACCTCCACATCCTCACTTCATGTTCATGTCTTGATATCAGAGCTAGTGTCCAACATTACAGTAGCTCATGGAGGTATGTTTAGTTTGACAGTTAGCTTGGTAATTGCCCTTTTATCACTGAGTGGGTTTTAAATAGAGAATTACACCAGAATTGAACTAGGCTGTCACTCACACTCATCTACACAGATACATTATATCTAACCGTGGTACAGTTTGAACAAAGAGACTACTACTGAAAAATAAATACTATAAAGCATTATGCACCGTTCAACTTCAGTTTCCAGTGTGGGGCAAAAGGTCAAGTCATGCCACTGGGATGGTTCTCCTGTCTATGAGGTGAATGTTTTCAGGATCATGAAACGCTGTGGCACCGCTAATGGAGGGAAAAATGCTCAGACTCTTACCCAGAGGAGTAATAGATTACAATAGGTGATATGAGTTTATCTCATTATTCACATTCTGGTAATGATGATAGGTTGTTGTTGGTCATTTACAATGAGTTCGGGACGTAGCCCGTACGTATGTGGTTACTTTAGGTTTGCAACACATCATATATCCGTCAAAGGGAGTGTACAGTAGGTGGGACACCACCGTAAGGAAGAGTGGGGGGGGACAAAACAAGTGGTCAGGCATGACTTGTTGGCAGCCCCGATACCTCAGTTCATCTGTTCAAAGAATTTGTAGGTGGGGTTTTCATAGCCGTGGTTCTGCATTTTGTTGAGCTGTCGTTCTTCTGGTGTCAGCATGGGGTCGACCTGCTGCGAGACACACAAATGCTCCAGTTTTTACACAGTACAAATTCATGTTTATTAAAAGTGAATTGTATGAGGAGTGCCAGTGTGAGGAGGCTTTGGGAATGATCTACTATATATTAATAATAAAGTGATATACACAGTTTCTGAGTTAAACTATGAAACTATGAAGACAACAGCTTTGGTCCTTTAAGACTCTGCTTTTGGCTTTAATTCAAGGTTTACGAGGGGTCGTACCTCTACGATGCCATGACTGATTGTGCCGTATGGCTTCCTGCGCACCAGCAGCAGACTGATCACCATCACCATGGCAATCGCCACAGCCACCACAAGCAATCCCACCATGGCGCCGCGGTTGAATGTCTCCAAGGCATCAGGTTGCTGTGTTCAGACAGAAATGTGCAGTGAGGCATTAACCGAGGAAGCCATGTAGGCCAAAATGAAACAAGCCATCTGAATCTGAATTCATGCTCGTTTCTTACCAGTTCATCTCTCTCAATCTCAGGAGGCTTGTTGAGTACCTGCTTGAGCTCCACAGAGGTGTTGATCTAAGAGGAGAGGGAAAGTGTAAGATTAAAGGAAATATTGGAAAAGACAACATACATACACACACAAAGCACATATTTGACTGTTTAAGCACACTGTCTATTGAAATGTGAAAGAGTCTGAAACAGCCATGTGGAATCAGAATCAGCTTTACTGGCCACACCTACAAGGAATTTGTTTTTCATTGCTCTCAATGTACTTTACACAGAAGGCATAATATCTTGGGACAACAAGGCAAAATAAGGTGTAGATAGGACTGTTATGAACACGAGTATGTGAAAAAATAAGTCTATATATTTACTCTATATAAAGGACCATCAACCAACAATATAATCTTACCTTTTCCTCATATTCATAAGTAGGGCCTCTCTCAGATGTGGTATAGTCATATTCATCAACTGTAGACACTAAGGATGGAGACAAAAACAGAATAAACCATTTAGCTGTAAGCACGAGTAAGAAATAGAAAACTCTACAGTCATTGTAAACAGAAATATACCAGCTCACCTTTCTTATTAGACTGCAATTCTTTAGAGAAAAAAGAGAGAGGATATCATTAACATCAGCCTTCACACACCCCGTACACAATTAGGATGGACTTAAGGATGTTAGATATGTGGGTGTGTGTATGAGTGTTATGTGGATATATACCAATGCGGGGAGGATAAGGCCTGTTCTGGAAGGCTCTCTCCTCTTCCTCCTCATCATCCTTTTCCTCCTCGCTCTCTGCTGGCAGAAGCTCCTCAGTTGTGCGGGTCTCGGAGAAGGAGGTGGTCATGAGCTCGCTGATGTCTCCTCTTTGTGCCTTGACCAGCTCCTCTGCAGGTGATGCACAAATAACAAAGCAGAAGTCATCCAGACGGATATCTGACAAGTTCACCCACACAGGGGTCTGCAGATTTGAGAACTGATGAAATGATGGGTGACAGTAGTTGAGCTTACGGATATCATTGTGCAGCTCCTCAGCCAAGGACGGATCTTTGTACAGCAGTGCAAGACTCTGGTTCATCCTCTCCTCAATGACGTGGAGATGTGTGTACACCTGCAAATTAGATCCATTCTGCTTAAGACAACTGTGCAAATATGCTTGCATGTCAAACATCAACATCATCTCAGAATGCCATTACTCCACTGTATCTTGTTGTTTGCTGCTATTTTTAAATGTGCAAAGTCTCATCTATAGAACCTTTAAATGAATGAAATATGAAAGCCCAGATAGATTTTTTTATGGATCCATGTGTCTAAAGCAGCTTTTGAAGTCAGCCAAGCCTGGCTTTGATCTACGTTTAATGAAAAGAAGTTCAGTAGCAGGTTCACCTCAGCGGGTTCAGTATTTATTAACTTATCTGTGGCATGTACTAACTCTTCAGCACACAATGTTCTGTACGTTTCGCAGTCAGCAGAAAACGAGCCTGGCATCTCAAAAGCACAGGTGCGTACAAAATGCATTTCAGGAGCAAGTATTTTGCACGCTTTCGGACACACACACACCTGGAATTTCATCTGCTCAGCCTTCTGGGGGTCGACAGCGACAATATGCTGGTAATGCCTGAGTGTGTGTCTGCGGTCCTTCTGCTCCGCGGCCATGTATCGCTTCAGAGCTTGCAGCACACGCTCAGGCTGGAAGTTGAAGAGAGGGTGGAGTCAGTGAGATAAAAGTACCAACTAAGGTTTAACTACTCAGCTTGTTTTTCTCCCTTCCTCTGCTCTCCATGAGGGACTCACCTGAGGGGGATCAGACTGTACGGCCGTCAGGTAGTTCTCCAGAGCCAGGCGGCGGTTGTTGTTGAGTATGGCCTCCACCCTGGCAAGATGAGTCTCCACCAGCCTCTGCCTCTCTCCAGCAACTTGTTCCTCCAGCGTCTGCAGCACAGACTGGAAGTGCTGGTAGAGGGAAGATACAAGGATGAGTAAAGCTGGTGCTCCACTGCCACAGGAGAATTTAATCTATTCAATTAAAGCCAATAAAGCAGGTGACAAATACTTGCTTACCTCATTTAGGGCCTGTCGGTCAGACTTTGGCAGATTCTTTGATTGGTTGTCTGCCTCTGCCCATTCCTTCATGATCTAAGGAATTAAAGAGACATAATATCAGTTTATTTTTAAAAAAATATCAGCTTTAAACAAGGTGCACAGCATGATTTGTCTGTACAATCTGTAAAGCTGTGTATTCAGTGTGTGTGTAACACAGTGTCCCCCCTGCTTCATTTTAAGTTGCAACATGGTCTGACTTGGACGTTTGGCTTCAAAGAATAGTTCGAGATATTGGGAAATGTCTAGTTGTCTAGTCGAGTGTTAGATGAGAAGATTGATATTTCTATTGAGTCTATTTCTTTGAGTCTCTGCTAGTTGCAAGGACATATCACAATGACAACAAGACAAGACAACAAAATCACCAAAAAAGCAAATAAAAGCAAACTAAAATTAATTACTGAGTCAAGTCAAGTCAAGTCAAGCAGAGCAAGATGTGTGTGAGACCACAGCCAAAGCCCAGAGCAAAAAGACAATCTTGAACTGAAACTGCTTCGAGATTGTGAGCACAGATACACATGCACATACATACACATCAGATATGCAGTGTGATAAACTCTAAATTTCCATTATGTATGAAAGTCTGCCTCCACAACCACGGCAAAGTATACTACTAGTTTACTGATAATAACTTCTTGGAAATAGGTAATTAATATTCCAAAGTCTTATACTGCACTGAAACCATACTGTAGAGAAATTATAAGAGGATTAATTATACACAGAAATATATACTGTCCCTGATATAAACTTTCATATAAAAGTTGATTTATTTACGGGCATATGTGAAATTTCTAGTATGTTTTTCTTTAGAGTTAGATTAGGGAGTCTCATCCAAGATTGATGAATCAAGTATTAGTCTGTACTTGGTCCTGTGAAAGTCACCTCATTGATGCGCTTCATTCTGCGCTCCTCCAGGTCTGTTTTGGCACGCAGGAAGTTGGCATGCTCAGTGCTATCCACCGGCTTCTCAAAATAAACATCAACGCCATCTGTGGGCCGAGGCGTAGTCACTAGAAAACAGGGGGAAGACAGAATACAGAGGTCATTGCTGCAAGAGCCATAGAGCAATTATTAAAAGAACAGCCTTAGTCAATGAAAAAGCAGCAAGAGAAGAAGGCAACTTTACACCATAACTGGGAAAAATGAAAAAAATGGAAAACTAAATCTGCTTTGTGCTGGAGAGATCTGAATGAGATCATAGTAATTCTTTACAACTCCAGCAGAGTACTTTGTGTCACACACAAAATTAATCATTAATATAGGTGCTTGGGCTTTCAAATGATCCCAAATATTGGAACATAATATCAGACAATTCTTTAAAAAGTGCTGACGTTAACAGCCCCATTTTGCCTTGAAATACTGTATCTGGCAAACTCTTTGTGTTTTAGAAAATCAACACACATTCAATATTTTTTAAATACTTGGAAAATTTCAGAAGTTATAGTATAGTTAGGAACACTGTAAATACTAATATACGCATACAGCAGTATTTCCTTGTTGCATTACATTTTTTTTAACTTACTTACAAACTGACTGACAAAGTCTACACAGGCTCTGGCTTTTCTTTTAATCACTTACACTGTTTCCCACACAGACAGTGAACACTTTCATGGTTTACCATCCTGATTTTGTTCTTAGTCAACTTCAGTCGAGTGGTCAACTGCTCCATTTTCTGTGCACACTAGCATGAAACCTGCTGAGGCCAGGAGGTTACTGTGGGCGTGGATGAATCGAGCAAAAACAGCTCCCACACAGGCATTTTGGAAGAGACACGTATGCACATGTCAGGGGCAGACATGTACCACATGCATGCATGAGGCGCATGGGTGACTGTTGACGTACATGTGTTAAAAAAAAACAGCTATCCTCTCATTACAGGTGGTGCAGAAAATGTGCACTGGGAAGTTTATAGCCCATATGACTGAGAAAACAGCACTCACTACAGACCAATGCTTTTTACACACAATGGAAGGATTAGCAGAAACTCACAGCTGTCTCCCTTCGTCAGAAGTCTGCAGGTGGTGGGTTTGTGGCTTTTCTCGATGTTGAAGGAGTCCAGATAGTCTAGTGTCTGATAGGGACCTGAGTCAATTGGGTATTCGTACTCCTCTGTGTCTTTCACAGCTATTGACTCCTCTTCCTCCTCTTCTTCCGCCTCCTCCTCATTAACTTCCTCCTCTTCCTCTTCCTCCTCCTCCTCCTCCTCTTCCTCCACCACTTCGTCATCCTCCTCTTCCATATCGGCCTCGTCCACGTCGGTATCAGGAGAGGGGCTTGGCGTGGGGGCTGTCACTTTGGTGCTGTGGAAAAGCAGACACAGTCAAGAACTCTGATGACTGCTGACATGCGGTCTGTCATCCTTCAACATGGGTATGTGCTCAAGATGAATCATCTTACACAGAATTGAGTTTTCCACTGGTCTGAGATGTGAGCGTCTGAGGACCGGCAGGAACATCTCTCTCCTCTGTCTCGCCTTTACCGCTGGAGCTCCCTCGGCCCGGGCAGCACACATACTCCACCCCTCGGAAATGGTCTCCGCATGGCAACAGCATCCCATAGCTGTGGAGCTCCAGGTTGTCTGCAGCACATTCCTGAGAGGGAGACAGATCCACACGGTTAAAAACACAATGTATAATGAAGTTGAAATGAATATTCTTAGTTTGCTACAAAAACTGTAAATTCTAAATACAACAAGGCAGCATTCTGAATTTCTTCTCTTTGAATATGAACAGTTGATGGTGATTAGCTTGAACTTTTACACCTTTCTGCTCTGTAACACCTCAGGCAGGCTTACTGATGAAATATGATCTGACCCATAATACACCACTGTGCACACCTATCTGGTCTGCTGCTGCTGCTGTTAGGGCTTGCTACACAAGAAGTTTTAAATCTGCATTGGAAAGTTCATTGTGTGTATGAAAAGTTAAACATTCATAAAATGCACCAGTGGAAAGCCCCATAAAGATCACCCTCCTGCTTTAAAGTGGCTGTAAACCTTTCTTTTCCTTACTCGCAGGCCTTTGTTGCACGATTCTAAACAAGTGAAAATTGTACATTTGCCATTCATCTGCTCTTCTCACCTCCTTGGCGATGTTGTGCCAGTACACGTAGCTCTCACACGCATCCATCTGCTCCTGGTGGAGGAAGCGGCATCGGTTGGGCACCAGCAGGGCCTCGCTCACGTACTCGCCCTCTGCAGCAGGAGCGAAGAAGAGACGAGGTCAGCGCGAGATGATTTCAAGCATTTAGAAAGTCCAACATGAACATGAATGTGCTTTAATAAGGAACACACACATGAATCAGAAGTACGACAGTGAACTCAAGTAGTTAGACAGGAACGGGGTGCTTAAATTTGGACAGACAGAAAACATAAATGTGTAATGTGCAAGCACTGGGAACAGACAAACTACAGCTACAGTAACAAGTTGAGGACATAAAGTGAAAATAGGCTTTGCATGAATATCAGATCTTCATTACACAGGCCATAAATGCAGATGAGTACTTTGTATTATACAATAAACGATTCAGAAATGGAGGTACGTACATACAATATAATACATTTTATACTCATTTCAAACCTGTTCCTCCTGCCACACTATTCCTCCTATCACATGCTGTTCTTTAGGCCTCATGCGTACAGGAAAGTGCTCACCCACACAGCAGGCAGTACAGTAGAAATCAAAAAAGCTAGAGCCAGTCCTGTGCATAAAAAATCATAATGCTGCTAATGTGACTCACTGTTCATTACACATTCATTCATTCATTCATACATTGTTAGCCTATCTGCCCCCCTAGTGGCGTAATGCCGACATGGCCTCTGTAGTACTGTACACGGTGCTTTGTGTCTGTTATACTGCACATCCTGCTTCATATCAGTGCTAATAGCAACATGAGCAGTACACTGTGTCACAGGGAGAGATGAAAATGTAGCCAGAAACTACATGAATGTAAAGTCATATGCGGCACTAACATTACGCTTATCTTGTTCCCTTGTGCATAAGTGGAATCACCATGAGCAAATTCATTTTTCTGATTTGACACAGAATCATACTTTCTGTCACTTTTGTTTAACAGCCTGTTAATAGAATGCTTAGTTCTGATATTAACTAGGGTCCCACTGAAACACAATACTGCAAGTCTAAGATCAAGTTGTGTTTTTAAGGAATCTCTGATGATGTTGACCTGTTGATGTTGATTTCCATAAAATTGACCCTGTTGTTAACGATGAACCAAAACAGTTGCAGCTCATGAAATCCGACCAAATGTTTAGTCTTTCAAAAAATGTGCACTGCATCTTGGGAAGTTATTTGCTTTTGGTGAGAGTTAGAAAAACCACAAAACAGACGAGCTGCAATGTGTTATTATTGGTTTAATTTATACAGATATTGTAACGGAAAAATGGTGATTTGTCATTTTTAAACTTTTTTTATTCTTTTTAATTAGTGAGCTTTGGAGATGCTGGGAGGTGGATTTTGTTATGTTTGAGCCAGCCTGGCGTGTTCCTCCCTGTCTTTGAAGTAAGCTAAGCCGACCGGCTGCTGGCTGGAGCTTCATATTTAACGGACAAACATGAGAGTGGTATCGATCTTTTCATCTAACTCATCCAACTCATTTGTTGCATGTCATCCCGCTGTCTCTCTCCCCATGTTTCCTTTCTGCTTCGGTTGTCCACTACCAAACAAAGGCCAATCTTAACCAATCTAAAATTGTATTCTTGGTGGTGAGGTGTGTCGTTCTTACCTAGACAGCGGTAGGGCAGGACTATGAAGGGATGTGTCTGGCAGCGGCCCCAACCTTTCTTACACCAGGCGTGGATGGTCACAGGTCTTTTTGACTCCTCTATATGGGAGATCGGAAGTGCTGGGTACATCTGGACGTACAAGTACATGCAGAGACGACACAGAAACAGATAGATGGATGGATGGAACAGAGGGGATTGAAGACAAGAGGAGCAGCGGACAGGCAAAGATTGGTTAGAGAAGAGGTTTGGGGATTGGTTCAGGAGGAGTAGAATAAAGGGAGCAGTATTGGGGAAGAAGAGGGGGAGAGCACAGTCAGTGGGGAGAAGACAAACGAGGGAAAGAGTCATGCAACATATTCTCTAACTACTTACACAAAGCCTTTTTCTTAAGACACAGCATTCTAAAGTTCATTCATTCATTTAAATGAACATTCTTGTCTTATATTATAATATTCTTATTGCACTATGTTTCCAATTCAGTACATCTGACTGCATTAATTTAAAATCTAGGCCAATAATTCAAAGCACAAACACATAACGAGGTTTATTAGTAAGAGAAATGTAGCTGGTCCACGGTCTGAATGCACATTTAAATGCTTTCTTCACAAATGTCAAAGCAAAAAAAGGAAGCTTTTGTGTAAAAGCCATCACAGATACACTGTTGTCAGCTAATCGCATTACAGGCCATTCAGGCTCATGTCTGCTGTTTACTCTTGTAGCTATATCTATTTTGACCTCCAGGTGGCGCTTGGTTGCCTTTATTTCAGGTAAATATTTCTGAAGGAGGAGTGTGTGGAGAGTGTGTATGTGTACCATTTATTACCTTACAGTAAATGTTAACGAGTACACACATCAGGTAACAAGAGGAGGAAAAGTGGATGGTGGCACAAATGAAATATGGAAATATTCCAACAGGCCACCATCACTTCACTATATATGGTTAAATATATAGATTCATAGGACAGACAAATTAGAGAAAAAGAATGAAATTTTACTTGCTTTTCTTCTTCAATAGTGTCTTATTGATTTAGTGCTATATTCTTTCTAAACCAGATCCAAACAACTTTGCCGTTTGGGGGTTATTCTGACTTCGATAATGCTGCTGTTAGAAGTATTGATCCAGACTGGTGTTCATTACAGCTGTTCATGTTTATGTGATTTCCCCTTGCGAGGCTCGGAAGCCTACCTCCTGACAGTAGGACAGGATTTCGCTGGGCTCTTTGAAGCAGCCCTGGCGGCCCTGAGGATCTGGCTCCCACTGGCCGGTCTGTAGGTTCATGTGCAGGAGCTGACGGCCACAGAACATGGCAATCTGCGGCTCCGCCCCCTGGGAGCCCGGCCCGTTCACCTCGGTCATGGACAGAGCCTGGAGAGAAGAAGGGAGAGACACACGACAGGTGAGGAGGAGTCGATGCAAATGATGTGTTTGAAGTCGAACCGAGGCGAGCAGATAATTCTTAAATGCACTCCAGCATTACCCAACCAATAGTGTGCAAGACAAGATCGAAACAGAGAGGCAAGAATGTAAAGGTGAAAAGAGGAAACCAACGCACAAGAGAACAAGCAAAGGGTGCAAACTTTAATGTCTGCAAACCTATAATTTGAGAAAGATCCATGGAAGACTGTTGTAATAACCCTGAAGTGAATGACAGGGAACCAATAAAGCGACTTATCGACTGGTGGCCTATGCTCCCTGTTTGCTGACGGCACTGACGGCTGACAAAAGCAGGAACGGATGATGAATGAAGAGGAAGGTGTACAGCAAAGATATACAAGTAGTATGCAAAAAATTACTCTCTCTCACTCCTTCCCCTCCTCCAGTGGCTTTCTAGGCTGCTGTTATTGATCAGGGGATATGTTGCCTCTGCCTGGGGGAGGGCCCAGGGGACCCCACATAGAGGAACAAACAGCAGCTAGGGCTGGGAGTCAGGTGTTAATACAAGCTCATTGACCGATGGGCCACTTCACTACATTAACACACAGCACAGAGACAGAGAGAGCCCAGGGAGGAATAAAGGAGGGGAGGGCAGGCAGGGAGAAAAAAAAAGCTCTCTAAACAGCACACAGAAGGACTTCATCTACCTCAACAGACAAAACAGATTGTTGAGAAAACAACAGCGAGCCCTCTAGAATCATGAGAAAGTACAAAAGTATATCATGTTCCACTGGATGTCTGAGTCATCTCTGGTGCAAAAATGAGTTGTTTACCAAAGACGTGCACACACAGTCTGCTGCAGACTCGCTTGGCTCGAGCACAAGATCTGGGCTTCTCAGTGCATCATCTGACAGTAACACTCACGGCGGAGAACATGCGATCGTGTTTACTGTCCAAACCTTATCAGAAAAAAAAGAGGCATCCCGCAGCCCACAGCCACCTATGTATAGCTCGTATCCTTTCATCTGCGCTGACAGACAGAGACGGACCCACTGACGACAGACAAGACGAACAACGCCGAGCCAATTAGAAGGAAGTTGCCCAAAGGGAAGAAACGGAGGAGAAAAAAATCTGGGAGAGTGACGCCTGATCAAAGGGAAGCCCCGCTTTGGCCGACTGGAGCTCAAACGTTTGAAGTCCTAATTAAAATTCATAGAGAATAAAATAAATATATAAAACCCTTTGAGTAAATGTACAATAAATATAATAAGCCCCAAGCAGTCTGTGCATTATAATTATGCTAAGAGGAGCTTGTGTTTCTGCATGTCCTAGCAGATTTCTTACAAATTACGGATCTACTTTTCATTACTGCTGACCATTTCCCAAAGCATGCCAGAGTTTTGAGGATTTATGAAAGCATTTTTCCCACCTCACAGGCCACTGCTTCTTTCATTCATTACAATATTGTTGCTACTTATTAAGTAGCTCCAGACAGGAAATTATCTTTTTGTCTCAACCACTTTCAGGGCCATGGGCTGTAAACTTAATGCTCATTTAAATATGTTTTTTTTATGTTATCATTATATGGTAGTACCAAAAAATACATCTGTTTTGAACACTTTTTTAAAAAAATGCTTCAAAATTGATCTTTTCCTTTCCTGCTCTCTAAAACAATGCTCTTTTCTAAAGTTTTGGCTGTCAGGACCCGCTGACGTCTGTGCAGTGACGGATTACTCATCTCAGACAAGTTTCTGCAAGTTAACGATCACCCTGCAGACAAATGAATGGAAACAATGACGGCTTAGACGTAAGCATCAAAAGCATATTCAAAAATAAAAATAATTCATAAAAATGACAGCAGTATGAGTGGAAAAATTGTTGATCGGTTCATGGACAGCAAATGTTTAACTTCGCAGTAATAATCGTTACACTCTGCTGAACTGAGTCGCTGTTAGTTATCGACTGTGCTGAATTGGAGCTCTTTACTGGTTAAGTGTATTCTTGGAGAAGCACGAGAAAACACTGCTGAAGCTGCTGAAACAGTCTGTCTAATGTGGCTGCTGAGCTAATGTCTAAATAGATATATCTCTTGGACTCAGGGAAGGTCAGTGCCACGAAGAAAAAAAAACAAACTTCCGGATATTTGAGAAGATAACCTGGCAGCTCCCCCTGGTCCAGCTCTCTCATTCTGCCTGCTCTCCACTACTGCACTTGCAGAAAATCAATGCTGAGCGACTGCAACTGTATCGCCACGTTCCCCCCAATCAATAGTAGTCCATCAGGAGCCTGAGGCCCTGACCTCCAGCACGGCAAGGCCGCTCACCCAATCTGCAGGCTGATCTGGGACCAGATTAGATCTCCCTGTTGCGATAACACCTAATAAAAGATACAGTTTTTAGATGTACGCTTGTGTAGGTCTGTTCCTCCACAGCAGCGGGACACCTGCTTGTTTTTGACCCAGTTTGGAGTATGATTCTCCACATGCTGGTCCCAACGACAGACAGCGTCACATGCACATCGCTGAGTGGCTGACGTGACATGGAGCCACTCCGCTCCTCAGTACGAGTGCCTCACAACGTCTTTGTAGGTGCTTCATTGTACTGTGCCATTGTATTCTCACAGCAATAACAGAGACCGCTGGCAGTCTGCGTCAGTGCTTTTTATTCTCACCTGAAATATGTGAGAATGCTTTTATGGAGAATCGGCTGCTGGAGTGAAATATATTGTGTGGTATTTACAAAGTGCTTCACGTTGATGTGTCAGATTTTTGGACCTCTTTTTCGTAAAAGCACACAGCAACTTGGGAAGTCAGTTAATGCAATACTCAGGAGTGTGGGAAACATCTGGCAAGACTGTGCTTGAACCAAGGCATGACGACAGGAGCCAGATTTCATTCCAGTGAATGCTGTTGACTGTGCTTGTTTCAGGAACACAGTGTTTGTCATTTGCTTTGTTTATTTCATCATAGTGAGTTTCAACATTAATTAACAAAACTATATAGTGTAGCTTTACAGTTCAGGCAAACAATTACATTTGACTGCACATTTTGCAATGTCCAAACTAAAGCACAGCCAGGATACAAATATATATGTGACATGCGCTGTTGTCTGTGCAGCAGGGCAGTGGAGAAGATCTGCCAAGTCGCTAATCTTGTTTAAACGGCAAATTGTTCAGTCAACCAAAGAGAGTCTGCCTGATAACAACAGTGAACTGGAAAAGAAGGTGGATGAGAGAGGAAAACAGAGCAGGGAGGTGTGGTGTTGTTACAATAAAAAGAAACCAAAATGTGTGTACAGACAAAACACAGACACAACAGACTGTCTCCCATATCAATTACCAATGAGTGCAACTATGCTGAATAGGTAACAATAAATAATACATTTGGCGTGGCTGTGCAGATGGCAACGTGGATCTGTCGGTCGGATGATCCACCGCTTTGGTCCAGATTGAAATATTTCAACCACTACAGGTTGGATTGACATAGAATATTGTACAGACTTTCATGGTCCACAGAGGATGAAGCCTACTGACTTTAAAAAAAAATATTGTTATGGATGCCATAAAATTTTGTACAGACATTCAAGGTTGTCAGAACATGTACTTTGGTAATCCACTGATTTTCCCTCTAGCCCCATCATCAGGTCAAAATTTGAATTTGCCCTATACTTTGGTTTATAATGGTAAAGATTTATCTGTAAGTCCAACTGATTCACAACATGTATTCAATATTACTGAACAGTACTTGAATATATGCTTTGATTTTTCTTTTAATATTCGTAATTTAACCAAACTTTACCCAAACAAGTCATATTTACAAAAAATTCAAAGAGTAAATGTGCTTCTCTAACAACACTTTGAGGACTTCAGCAGACACATTGCTATGCTCACTAGTCACAGATTAAACAGACGCAGACAATAGTCATCCGTTGTGAGGGATTAGGCTTTCATTCACGGCTATAAATAGCTTTTTGCTACAGTGAATGAAACATGTTTTTGTGCCTTGATTAAGCTGTTTTCTCCATGTTTTAGACTTGCAATTTATAGCTGTAATTCCCTTTGGACTGACGAACATGCGGTCAAAGTTTTGCAGTGCCTCAGTGGTGCAGAATTTCCATTTTGATGCCAATTGGACTTTTTTGGAGTGTTAAAACTCTTGTGAGCGAGGACGTCTCTCTGAACATTCCCAGCTTCCATGAGGAGCTGAGGCACACTGATCCAGTTGGCTTCACAATAATGCTGCGCAATCTGTCAACAATTATGCTTCTTTTCCAGTAAAGGACAAGCTGCAGAGCGGCTCTCCACGTCTCACTGAGAAAACACTGTAGTGTACTGAAGCATCGCTGTACAGTACAGTTTGCAAGCATGGGGGGGGGGGCGAGAGGTTGATAATGTTCAACCATCCCGAGTCCCACATATCATGTGCTAGTGCTGATGAGGCTGAACAGGCAGACAGCCCAGAAGCCTGGAAGCTCCCCACTGCTGCATCATTAATAACGACCTGGTGATATTAAGCATCGATTTGCTTTCTGTCTCTTCACCAGGTTCTTTGCCTCTGCTCTCTCTCCCTTGATATGCTATTTTTCTCTGCTCTCCTTCCTTCTCCATATCCGCTGCACGTGGACCGCGACGCTTCACTTTGTAATCACATGTGTACCTCCAGAGTCACCATTACAGACAGCATCACAAGGAAACTAAGTGATCCCACAGAGACAAGAACACGCTGTGTACCGGTCCAGAAGTTGTGGAACAGCTGATGCAGACATAATAATGGTTAATTATATTTTCACAGATATCTCTCTAGCTGAGGAAATTATGCTGCAGAGTGGCACTCAAAATAAGAGCCCACAAAAGATAAGATCTTGCAGCATAAATACTTCTGTCAGTCAGGGCTGAGTTTGGAGCAGAGTGGTACATTTACATGTTCCTCCAGCGTCTTCCGCCCTGTTCTAATTAAATTTTTAGCACCTGTTCCACCCTTATGTTGCAGGATGACTTCATCCTCTGTAATGATGCAATCTCCTGGCCCTGGCAGGCAAGCCAGAGTGGTAGAGGCGGAGAGGAGGAGCCCACCCATCATTTGTCACCTTTTACAAGTTGCAAGAAGCTTCAAGTAGATGCAGATTCTTTTAGTGCTGCTGTGCAGGGACTCGTGTCATGTTGTATCAGATAGGCGGCTTTGATATTAACTTTTTATTGCCTTACAATTTTGATTCATTGTGTTTGCTCTAAATGATCTGAGGTACATGCCCTGTGTCTATCTATGTGTTAATACAAGGTGCATTTATATACATGTGTATATGTTGTGTGAAGTACTTTGCTACACGCTTCTTTTGTTTTTAACCTAACTTAAAATACACTTACCTACTACATAAACACACACTCTCTGCTCTGAGATATATTATAGGCAGCTTGCTTGACACCTGATAATTAACCAGAGACATCAGACCCCTGAGGAGATAATCCCTACTTAGCAACAGGGATCTGGGATATCCCATCTAACCAAAAAAACACCATGGAGTGACAACGTAATCAAACAGCCATACATCACAAAGACAGAACAAGTTGTAAAACTCCAGGACCAGTTTGTTTATCCCAGTTTTTGTCTGTTATATTGTCATTTGACATTACAGAAATCCAAGTGTGCCTTTAACACATAAGACAGAGTTAGAACAAAGAGTTATGAAAGTACAGACACACGTTCACCTGCTTGCAATGGGCCATGGAGAAGCAAAGCTGTGTTGTATCATAGCTCCAGGCAGCAACACCTGCACAGCATCTGTTCTCTAGTGTTGCTAGGGTTTACATAGTCCAAGTCATTACGTTACAAAAGAAATCCCACAGAAATTTTCCAAAGAAATCCCCATGAACTATGCTGGCGATATGTGCAATTAAGCTATCTGCGGTCAGCTCTGCACTGTGCAAACAACCAGCTTTGTCATTTCTGGTGTGAAAAGCCTGGTTAACCAGGATTGCTTCTGATTAGAATAACATTGCGGACTGGCAGATTTCCATTGCTCGTGCAGAGAACACACCCACGTACAAATAGGCCTCATCGATGCGTAACCCATGCACGTATAAAACACACACACACAAACAGGCGTTCCTGAGCACGTCTTTGTGTTTCTCTGCAGCACAGATGGCTGAATAGTGGGTGTCTTCCTGCTCTCTGGGACCCCTCCCTCTGCCTTTTCTCAAGGCTGAGCTCGATCCACTCCGGTCGCCCTATCCTCGATATCCCTCTTGCCTCCTCTCTCCCTCCCTAACAGCTTTCACACAATGCCTGACAACTCTGCTGTTTGCCCCCCCCTGCCCCTCCCTCCCTCAGCCAGTGCTAAATGGCCAGATAGATTTGGGAGCATTCATCATTGTAATCATGTTGGTTAATTATTCATAGGCTCCATCAGGCCTCTTTCTGGTGTGGCATGTACTTATTAGAGAGTAGCAACATTAGTCTGCCAGACTCTCGTGGTGCAGAGGGGACAAAGGAGGATAGAGCAGGTTAGCGCTGCACATTGACACTCATTATTATGCATCTCTGACTAATAGCTAATTGAAGCCATTAATTTTCTTTTCAGAAAAGACTGATGGGCAGAGTGGAAATATTGCATTGTATTTTATGTATTGTTCTATAGCTTCCTACTGTAAACCACATATAGAGTTACTTATTGGAGACTAAACTTAATGCCTCATTGCAACACTTGACTGTCAGCCATTATGACAGAGGCTTTTGCTTGTGCAAACATCACGGCCTTCTCTAAGTCGGGCTTCATCAGTCCAGATTACAGCGGTCCAGCCTCCAGCTGGGCACACTGGGAGCAGATGGCCCCATAATCACCAGGGTTCATCTAGGTCTGTAACAGCAGCCAAAACCAGCTCCCAATATTTGATTTAATTTCAAGTATAGCTTAAAATACAGCACACGTCAGATGGCCTCACTGCTAGAGACTCCATGGATCAGGAGGCTTGTTCTGCCAACCACTGGGGTCTGTCTGTACAAGACCAGAGCGGCATATCCTTTCTCAAGGTTTTAGCCTATATCCTCCCAACTGCAGCTGGGGAATAGGAAAGAGAGTTATTTCTCTCTTGTGTAAAGGTCACCAACTCCTCCTGGAATAACTTTAGCTGTGTACAGATTTCTCTCATGTCCGACAGCACCACGAGACTCAGCCTCACACTGGCAGGAAAAAGGACTTCACCTTTCCCAGCTGGGACTCACATGACTCATGATAAATGTGTCCACACACATCCTGCTTCTCTTTCTCTGTTTATAATATACTCCATAATGCGCACACCTGAATTTTACAATATTGTTACAGCTACGTTTCCTTTCGGCCTTTTGTCAACATCCTGTCTTTCAGTAGCATCTGTGTTAAAACTTCACAAATGTCCAATTCAATCAGAAGAACAAAAACAGGAAACTCCCACAGACATAAAACTGATTTCATGCGTGGTGTTCCCAGTTCTGTGGAAAGGCTGTATTAAGCAATATTCGGAATGAGACGCCTCTCTGTTCCACCCACATTTCAACAAATGCTTCTTCTGAGTCACGCATCATAATGACGCCACACTGTGCATGTTTTCTCCCCAGAAAAGACAAGAACACAAAGCATCGTTGGTCATTTTTCACAATCCTCCCTATGCCACCGCCTCCTGCTGATATGTGGGAGACAAACAACTGCGTAATAATGTTTCATAAATCCAGCCAGAAAAACAGAGAGTCTGAAAACATTCAGCTTCTTCTGCACGCCCCAATCTGAAATGATTTCGTCTTCTGGTAGCATTGTTGATGAATTTCTCCTGTTACATAACACTGCTGAACCTCTTTCACTGTTAAGCAACACAACATGGGAATGCCAGCATGTTAATGCCAAACACTGTGCGCCTGCAGATATGATTTCAGGCTGAAGAGCCACCTCAGGGGATTGAAGGAATCAAAGGCTTAGAGGGGATTTGAGCACTGCAGGTCCATCTGAAACATCCTAATGTCAACACAATTGCCACTGAATCAGGGATTTTCTGCAGGCAGATTGTGATTGACACAATGCAAACAACCTCTCCAAATCTGTATTTGTAATGGTAAATGCATTCAAAAAGGCTTGTGTCACATCTGGTACTCAAAGGTTCAAATTTCTATTATCAAGTGCACGTGGCACATTGTCACAGCTGAAATGTATAACACTGTTTTCTGCAGGCTATTGTTCCTCTCACACAGCTCAAACCTCTTGGTTCTGATCAGTGAAATTACATGCTTTAATGAAACCAAATGAAAATGCACATTAAATCACAATTATCCTGACACAACAACAGGACAAGAGCTGCATTTCATTTTCTGCCGGCTTTTTGTGTTAAGAATAAAGTGTCCCCTCATTTAAATGAACGGCTTTTAACTTGATCTCTGAAATTGGTAATCCACCCTGGAACCAAATCCTGAATTCAGCAGGTTAATGGAGATTAGGAAGCGACGTGATTTTCACCTCGAGGCCAAGGATGTATATGCACATGATTTCCTTTATCTAACAGTGGAGCAAGGTGTCGGACAAGTGCGTGTTTTGTGCCGGGGGGAGACGAGACTGGAGGTCTTAAAGCTATGTTCTTGAGCATGTTTTAAGTAGATTAAAGCGATCTCAAGGCCTAAATGAGGGCATGTTTAAGTTAAAAGACTGTAATAATTGATCCACTCGAGGACAGACCGTCTTTCTACGGTCTCACTGACAAACAGCAGGCAGCCAGCATCAATAACATCTGACGCTTCTTCTTGCTTCCTTCTGATCTCACACTCTGGGCCTTTGCTGCCTCTCGAGCCCCTCGCTCTGTCTTTGACTCTGTTGCCTCTGCAGCCGATCTGCACTCAAGTCTTTCTTCCTGGGTATTCTCCTTTGGATCTGCGTGTGTCATGTCTCCCACCCCAGTTCTACTTTTACTTTCCTGTCACTTCATGCACTTTTTGAGTATTGCACATAGTTGGTACGTGAATCCTCCTCAGATCCGTCCGTACATCTTGTGCTTTCTTGAAACTAACAGCATCACGAAGTAAAGCAAATCAGTGAAAACTGAATTCTGTAAGTAACATTTTAAATTATCTGTCAAATTCATATTCTTTTCAGGCAGTGATGGGCCTTTGGGACATGGATGCATTTCATCCCTATGACCTCTGATGCTCGCTGCGCTTTAATAGCACAAATATGTAAATGGCTGACTCTTAATCTGATGATCTCTCCGTCTTGTTTCTGCTGTATTCTATTCTTGCTCTTAGTGATGGTTATTAATTGAGTCTTTTAACTTGAAGCATGTCAAATAAATACAACTGTGCTTAACTGAATATACATGCACAGTGGCAGAGCAATAAATCAAGTAGAGACTCAGTAGAAAATGGAGGAGCATCCTGTATGAGGAGGGAGATGGTGGGCGTGGGGGGGTGGGGGATTTGGAGAGGGAATTGGGGTTAAAGGATTCATATATCTCTTTCATTCTGTCTCTTATTTATGCACATACACAATTCTGATCGCATTGTGCCAGCTCTCCTGAGAGCCTGTCTAGCAGATGCATCTTATGGAAATGAGGCTTTGAGGTTATATACACACACACATATATGCGTACATATAGATATATGTGTGTGTGCCTCACAGAGAAAATGTGAGGTAGGCGTGAGGGGTGTGCGGTCGTGTGCATTTATTAATATTATTATTATATATATTTGTTGAGGTGGAGGTGTGACCAGAAAGCTAAAAGCAATATTTATTTTATTTATGGCGGAGACCCCAGATCCATACTACCTGCAACACATTATATTTCACATTAAGTATAACTCTATATGTAGAACATTTAACTAAAGCTGACAAGATGTTGCTTTAATTCAGAGGCATGTGGCATCACCACAGTGGGAACACGCTGGTCTTTAACTCCCAGCGAGAGGTCAGAATGTACCACTGCTGATAAAGGAGCCCAGCATGGTCAGTTTCAGCTCAACAAACTGCAAAGACATACTGAGGGGACGACCTCTTCCCAGGCCTCTCGGAGAGTATCCTGCCCTGCACAGCATCTTTGGCCTACTGTTCATGGTAATGAGGCGCTCTCTTAATGAGCAGCAGGATAAACAGCTAATGCTGGGGCCGCTGGGACAAGCTTTATCACAGAAAAAGAACAAAAAAAAAAAAGATGTTCAGCCACAGACAATAAGTCACTGTGCCACATTTAACATCAGCTTCCGCTCACTTGTCCTCTTCATCTGTCTGGCTCGTCACCGTCGAACCCCTGAACACAGTTTTTTTTTTTTTTCCTCATCCACCTTCTCCATCTCAGCATCATTCGGCCACCGAGGGTGGTTGCCATGGTAACACCACCCACAGGAGCCGGCTACCTTCCCTGTTACCGTAGCAACTGGTTCCCTACAGAATTTCGAGCATGTCACTCAGTGTCAATGTCTCTCTATCTTGCTCTCTCTCTCTCTCATTATCAGTCTCTCTCTCTCTCTCACATGAAAGAGTCTCCATATGTTTGGTTCGACTTTCTTTCCCCGGCAAGTCGCTGATCGGCGGCTTAATGGTTGGTTAGCTTTCCTTATCACAGTCTGCTGCTTGTTTACACGCCACTTAAATCACTTATGCAATACTGAGCCCCGCTGAGTGGGGCAAAAACTTAAACATGCCCCTTATAATACTGTAAAAATGTTTCTAATAATGATTATATAATAGTTAATATTTATAAAAGATCATCTGAGTATTAACAACAATGTCAACAACAATGTCCTGGTGGAGGGGGTGACATGTCACTCTGAAGACATTATTATCATCTAAAAATCCAATAAGACATTAGTGTTATAATATTAAATTGGATTAGATTAATCCCTGTTGGCAGTGCACAGAGTGGAAGTACTGAGACAACGAAATGCAGTTTATCACCTAAGCAGACGCCAAGTTGAATTGATGGAAAATTAATTAGTAACTATTTTCAGAGTCAATTAATAATAAAAGTTATTTATCAAGCAGAATGGCACAAAAACTTGCTGGTTTTAGTTTCTTAATCCTGAAGATTTGCTATGTCTTCCATGTTTCATTTAAGTGTAAATGGATATGTTGGAGTTGGACAAAGCAAAGTATTCTAATATCTTGGGATCTGGGAAAATGTGATGGGCGTTTTTCCATTATTGTTATCATTTAATAGATTAAATAACTACTTGATTAATTGCAAAAAAAGAAGAAAATGATTACTAGTCGCAGCAGTCAATGCATCAATAGTATTAACAATCTTTATACAGTTATGACCATGTTCAAAATATAGTATTGATTACATTTAGAGCACTATCAGTGACAGAATTATACTGTACTCTTTTTGATGATCTCACTCTTGCTCAGTTGCTGCTCTTGGTAAATCTCAACGTGATGAATCAGTAGCTGACGCCACTTAATGATTCGTCACATGTCCCTCGGATTCATCTGCTTCAGGGCCAAACAGCCTGCATGTTACAACACAACGGATTATCTTTGCTTTTTTTCCCTTGAATCAACTCCTGTCCTTCCCAGATTTCCTTCAACTGCTCTCATACGCACTCTTAACAAGGTTGGATATGTAGAAATTTGAATGCATCTGATCTAATATCTGAAGTTGATTTAAGCAGCAAGGTGGTGCAACCTCTGTATAGCCTGTAACAAAACACCAACATTGAAGACACTGCAATGCTCCTGTTTAACTATATGAAGTTATTTCTCATCCTTTGCATGTAAAAGCGTCTACATACATCATGTTCAACACACTTTCACTTCCACCAATCCATCTGCAAAAAAAAACAAAAAAAAAAACAACTGACAAAAGACAACTGAGATGATGTCAGGCTGACATGTCCTGTCTTGCTTTAGCCGTCTCAGTGTTATTTTAGACCGGGCCACTCTAGTGAGATAATGTGTGCTGGCTGTGCAGTCTGCTAGTCTGTGCTGCAGAATCACTCGGTAGATCAAATATTAGTGTTATCTCATTTCCTCAGGCCATAAAGTCTCCACAGACTGTCCAACTGAAGGGAAAATGGTTTAATCATTGAGACAATCTGTACAAAAGTCCACTCAGCAGGGCCTGGGACCTCCATTTGTGCCTTGTGCTTTTATTACATTCATCTACTGCTGCTAATTACTGCTTTTACTTTTTATGTTCTTTACTCTTTCTTAACTGCTTGTTTTTTTCCCCTCTGTAGCTGTTTCCTGTGTTTGGTGAGCCTAATACAAAGTTCCACCCCGGTGGACAATAAAGATATATTCTATTCAATTTTTTCCAAGCCGCCGCTACATTCATGCAAAGTATCCAATTTGTCAGCCGAGCCTGGCTGAGTATTGGCTGTTAGTTGGCACGGCTTGGCCTTGGTGAGCACAATGACCTTAAGACGAGAGGAGAATGAAACACTATTCATCTCCCCATTGCTGGCTGAGTCTCATTGTTGATGATTAACAGCAGCCACGGCAGCACCTGAGTCTATTTCCTTTCTGCAGCTTTTTGAACCAGCAGCCTGCTTGTTTACAGAAGGAACGCCATCTGCATATACTGAACAAAATAGATGCAGAGTCAATTGCAGGCAGCCTTTGGAGACTCTGTGCTGGGGTGGCTGAACACCGAGCACTGAGTCAAATGCTGTGGGAACATTTTGTCTCAGGGGGGAGGAGGATGTGTTTGAGTCTCCTTTGCTGGTAGTAGTACTCTCCTCTACAATAAATTCACTCCTAAATCGCATTAACGCTGGTAAACAAACAAGTGCTGCTAATGATACTGGTTGCCATATTTATGAATATGAAATTTCACTTTCAAAATAAGAGTAATAAATGCATTTATTGATGTGCTTGAACTTAGTAGCACTCACTGAATATTCAGCAGCAATATATTGGATGAAGCTAATTTTACTGCTAAGACATACACAGCTGAATGAGGCATGTTCACACTGGCTGTCTGGGTACTGCCAGAAAGCATTATGGGAAATGTAGGAACACACTAAAAGATAAATTTGCCGGCATGCATTAAGGGCTAGTGAGTACAAGCAAATTACAACACAAGCTTTACAAAATAATATAATAAATTTGTTTAACAAAACTATCTGGTATCTGATGCTAAAACATTTGAGTGCCCTGAGGTGTGGTGAGAATGAAGACATCTGAAAAATATCAAGAAAGAAGAAAAAAGACAAAGTACAGAAAAAAACAAAAAACAAAACGAAGGGTTGAGTTTGGAGCATTAATTATTCAAGAAGAATCACAAAGTGAAAAGATGTCACCGGCCACTGAAAGCTGCTGAGGCAGATGGAGGAGCAGCGTCTGGGAGAGCGGCTGAGGGAGGGGTAATGAGCGCCTTTGGGATGTGGCAGGGGAGAACAGAAGAGGCTGGGACATAGAAGGAGAGGAGGGATGACGGAGGGGGGGTTGAGGCGAGGAGGAGACAGGGAAGGGGATTTTCTTTTGTGTTCTGTAGAGAGGGAGGCTGGGGAGTGGACAAGGAGGGCGGAGAAGGGGTGGAGCGGAGGACACATAAAAACCAGGTAGCATGAAGGGAGAGGACTAGCGTCGGAGCGTTGAGAGGGTGCGTGACAAGTGCCAAAGCCCCGCCGACAAGCGAGAGCCCAGACCTTTCCACGGCCGTCAATAATTGATGCAGCTTCTGCAGCGTGCCATCTTTATAAAGCAGCAAGTGTGTGCTGAATGCGTGTACTTATGTCGAGTGTGTGACCTAATTGTGCGTGTGTGAGCGATTTCCACCCGTCGATACTGCCACACCTTTGCAATGTTTGGATTAACGTGTTAGAAGTGAGACGTTTGTCCTGAAAGAGCCGTGTTTCGTTGCCAGCCTTGTGCAAATGATGGCAAAGTGAAACCTGCCAAAAAGTCCATCCGTTTCTCTCCATTACAGCCTCCAATGTTCTTCCATTGAATGTTAATACCAGCCTGATCAGTCTCAGTGGACCCAACAACCCCACACTCTTTCAAACCCTGCAGCCAAGGCCGTTAAGGAAATTAGATTTTGCAGTCCTGCTTTCATACAACTCAGTTCCCTGCTCTGGCCACAGGGTTTTTACTTGCCTCTGCTCCCGCCTCCCCTGCTTCGTCTCATTTCAAGGCCACCTGTGAATACATGTACATGACAGAGATGGATCTCTGTGCTCTCCCGCCTGCTCAGATTGAGTAGCAATAGGGCCGGGTTCCTCCATTAGCATGCACTCCACCCTGCAACCCACATAACATTCTACATGCTCTACATCACTTACACTCTTTCTCCTCCTTCACCCTCACGCTCGCCGTTTCTCAAATCATCCTCCGTGCCAGGGCAATCTCCCCTCTCTCTCTGTCTCTCTCTCTCTCCACTCTCTCTCTCCTTTCTCCTGAACATGGAGGACAAGTGTTATCACCATACTGCAGATGTTTTCCAGGGGTGGGGTGGGGGGGTGCTCATCTGAAACCTCCCAGTGGCTGCGGCAGGACTAAACATCTCGCTTGGCCCAGGCATTAAACTTTTGCGCAGAAATCCAACCAAATAGGTCGACTGATATCTCTGTCCTGCAAGACTCCTGAGAGGAGCCACAGCTGGATGTGATCAGCATGGCTATGCTCGTATCTCAGTCCCTCTAGGTGACACACTTATGACATATACACACAGCAGACACATCTGAACCACACAGTCCCAACCAGGCTTCAGCTTTGCAAGCAATTATATTTGATCTGCAAGATGTCAAAGGTCAAAACTGGCCTATGGATCCACATATGTTATATCTGAGGCACAGTAAGTGGGAGATGAAAGATAAAGTACTTAACTTAAATATAACTTCTTTTTAAAAGTTATTCCTTGATTACATGTAATCTACAAACAGCTGTGCAGTCTGAGAAGCCAAAGAAATGAACTCATCACATGCAGGGCATCAGGTTATGCATGAGAGGCCGCAGAAATGACACAAAGTGATGAGCCTTGAAAGCAAATGTTATTAAACTCTGAATTGGGAATTACTCCCCTTTCCAACTGAGACACATAATTTGAACTATTTCACAAAGGCCAGAAGACAAGATTGAATCATCTAAAACAGGATTTTGGCAGAGATTCCCTGAACGTGTCGGGAAGACGCTGTGAAAATGTGCAATTAACGTCAATTTATTCTCAGCTGAAAATTTGGATGAACTGTCTGCCCAGACACACAAACATAAACGTACACTTTCTTCATTTCCGCCCCAGACACTCTAAACGATGAGCAGTGACAAAGGAAATGAAACCCCCTCCTCGATAACCCTCTGAACCACACACAACACAAGGCACAGTTTCACTCCTGTCGATTGCAAGAATGGCTGAAAGGGCGCATTAACATCATTCATTAGTTTGTCACCTCCAGTAACAGCTCAGTTGCTAAAGCACATTTACAGCGCTCCTCTCCTCCGGTACAGTGTAGCTCTCATTTCACAATGACTCTGCAGGATTTAATCCAGGTCCTGTGTGTGTGTCGCTCTTGAAAACCTTGGAAAGGAAGCCAGATACAGAGGACAGGGGGGAAAAACATGTGATACAATAAAACGGTGCGTTTTATGCCCACTGGCACACGGATATAGTAGAGAATAGCAAGCACACAGGAATCCATTAGTGGAACACGATTATCTCTCGGCTCTAAAATTAATTAAGTGAGTGTAGGGCAGTGTGTGTGTGTTTGAGAGAGAGAGATCTGGTTGTCCTTATCTTTTTTTCTTGTTTTTTTTTTAAACAAATCCTCTTGTGTTACTGCATTGAAAGGCAGATGGGGGTGGGAGGTGCATGAATCTGTGTGGCTATATTCCAGCACAAGGCCTGAAATTGCTTGTTGGTGAGGCTGGTGGTGGTGGTGGTGGTGGTGGTAATCTTCAGCCATAGTAAAATGTGCTTCCTAACCTTCCATTTCCTTCCATATCCTCTCCCTCCCATTCCTGTTTCCATGTTTTTTGACATCCTGCATTTCCTGAAACCTGTAGACAGAGCAGGTTGGTTTCTGAGTTTCCCCTGCAGCCTCTCTGGACTACTGTGCTCAGGCTGCAGTCATTTATCTTGATAAATACAGAACTGGTTGACTAAAGCTGATCACACCTGTAGTCCCCAGCTCCCCTTTTATCAAATATGGCTACACACAAGCACGATCATTGTGTGATTGCTTTCCTTAAATCAGATTTTCCTGTGTGGGGGTTTAGTTGTAGTGTGAAACTCAGCTCACTAGCTGCAGTGTGGCTTTATGTTTTGTTGATAAGTGAGCATTCGCAGCATCAGAGAAAAGCCTGGGAGGTATGACAATATACACCACAGGATGATGTATATGTGTTAACTGCTGGAGACTGTGCTGAACCATTTCAGTAGCTGCTCCTTTAATGTTCATGGCTGTATTAGACTGTTGCAGGCAATGTTGCAAAATAATGACCAGGACTGCTAAATGACAATATTAGATTTAGTTTGAATAATTTCATATTTCATATTGATGTAATGATACTTGCATTTGTTAGGTTATTTAGTTTCCTGGATTAGCCAAGACAAGATATTGCTGTCTGGTAATTTTAGCCACAAACAGTTTCCCTTGAGAGTGATTAACTACATCATGATAGGGCTGTGAGATATGGATAAGATCCTCTCTAATGATATATGGAATTTCAGATCATAATAAGAGCACAAACAATTAGTTGATTAAGCAATTTGTTGATTGACAGAGAACTAATTGGCAATCATTTTAGTAATCAAACAGTCACTCAATTGTTATTACTGGTTCAAACTTCTTGAATGTGAATATTTGCTGGTTTTCTGATAGTAAACAAATTTGTGTTGGTTAGAGGAAAACAAGCTGTTTAGGAAATTTTGATGGTCACATATTGTATTAATATTAACTGATAATGAAAATAAGTGGCAGTCTTAGTAATAATATCCACTATATTTACATTTTGATATAATGAAATTCAGTTGATAAATTGTTAATGGATGGATGTGAATGTTTGTTTGAGAAACCCAGCAAATTAAATACCTGACAAATCAAAGTGCTTCAACACATTCCGAGTGAAAATCATGTAAAGATCTAATACTGCCAAAAGGTAGTCCTCCTTATTGATTTGCAACTATGACCTACAGGGCACAAAAATGTTCAAGGGGCAGCTAATGAGGCATGACTGGTACAGCAAAATCCCCGATGGCTAACCAAATTCATATCATCTCACAGTATATGCTCTTATATTGCCCACCCCATGTGAGCATGTAACTCACATAAATCTATCTATCTATCTATCTATCTATCTATCTATCTATCTATCTATCTATCTAATCTAAGGCTACCACACAAAGCCCAACAAAATGAATTTCACCCTGACTTCCTCTGCTCCATGAATGCCAGACTACATGATATAAGTTTGCAGGCTGCCCGTGAAGGCGGCTGTTTCTGTCATCTTTTCACGAATGACCTTTTGTTCTGTGTGTCAATTAGCTTAATGCTTTGGGTGCTGCGACAGGTGAGCGCTATTACAGCTGAGATACCTGGGAAGCCATTACTCTACTTGACATATGTGACTGCGCGGCATCAACGTGTCTGTCCAATCACACTAACAACGCAGGATGGTGCTGAATTTGTATTTCTGCTATAAACATCACCGAGGCTTCACTAATCCAGGCCACTGTCTGGAAATTAAATTTACAAGTGTGAATATACTGATTAAATGTTATCCCAGTGCACCAACAGATTTCAATATTATGCCACAAAAGAGAGATCAAAACAAATTTGTCCAATTCACATTTCAGCTGAATGCATGTTGAGTAAATTAAGGGAAGCTGACAGTTTTATTAGTACTAATACCACAGTGTAATCCAGCCAGCCAACCCTCTCACAGAGTAATCTTCAGCGTAAACCTTCATGGGCAGGTCTTCTTGTATGAAGCTAAAGCCTGTTCCTCAGCATAGCAGTAATCCCACTAAGGCTCTTAGAGAAGTGAAATTATTTAAGAATGAAAGGAGAGGCTTTGTGACTGCTACAGACTCACTGTGGAAGATGGCTAATAAATAAACATCTCGCAAATCCTCTTAGGAACTTGAGGAGACTCTGAACCGACAGTCAAGATGCTCTGTAATCTAGCCGCATCCGGAGCAGGTCCCGTCCCGTTTCCAGGTGGTTTGACCTGAGCCACAGCTCCAGCTGGGACATCATGACTCATCCCTCCCTCCTCCCCCTCCACAGTCACACGCACCTCCATGCAAGAGCTGCACGCTCCAGCCTGAATTCATGCCTTGGTTCTAAACGGGCGGTGGAGAAGGGGGGGTGGGGGGGTGGAGAGATGATGGATGGCTGAAAAGTTATTGAGAAATAAAGGTCGAGTCCATCAAACTGCGCGCCTGCTGGAAGTCCTGATGAGACAGGAGGGAAGGCTGGAGCAGCTGGTGGCCCATTGATCTGTCGCTCTGTACCACAGACTTTCACTATCTCCTCTCCACCTATTGATGGAGATGCACGCCAATAGGATGACCCCATATCTCTCATTCAGTGTGAGGTGCTGCACGTCCAATGATATGTCAAAGTCATGCCCTCTTAGATGAGCAGTTTCTCAACATGCATTTTCAACATAATTAAAAATAGAAGCACATATGTGAAATCTGACAATGGTTCTCCCTGTGAGATGTTTTTTATTCAGTGTTCTTGCATGAAGCACGAATGTAGCACTGAACAGCTATTGAATATGCATGACTCCATCCTGCTCAGGAGCTGCACCACCCCTGTGAAAAGCACGGATGCAAGCTGATTTCTTCCTCTGACAAGGCCAGATGGGGGTGCAGCGAGATGGGATTTGATCTCCATCCTTTCACAAAGCAAAAAAAAAAAAAAAAAAAGGCCTATGGATCATTTTGCACAGGCCCAGCCTTGACGCAGAGAGACACATAGACTGAAATCCACATCTTCATCAAATCCTCTTACATGCATGCACTGTGAGTGTGATCTGTATCATATCCCAGCATTTGCAGTTCACATCCCCCCCCTGCATCATTTGTGCATTTGTGTGGCTGCTGTGTGTCGTTCCTCTCGTGGACAGAGGACAGAGCAGGAGGATGCATTTAGAAATGAAACCTGCCCCAGATAAGCTGCGTGTCAGCAACATGGACACACAGCAAGCGTGTGCGTGGCGTGGAGTGAAATGCAGCAATCAGTCAAAGAGACACATCAAAATGCAGCTTTTGACGTGAAAAAAAATTTCAATACAAAATATTATCCAAAATGTGTGAGTATGTCTATGTCTTACCTCGGTGTTGTCCAGCAGCACGCAGCAGGACAGCACAGCCATCAGGACATGTACTGCGGTATGTCCCATTTTCAAGCCTCCTTTTGTCTCTGTTTATGAAGAAGTTGCTATAATAAAATGAACTGACTCCCACAAACACTGCCTGGTTACATCAGCTGGAGTGATGGACACTGCGTCCCTCGGACTGATGTCTCCTACGTCCTGTCCTCCGGCCGACAGCTCTTCTCCAATGGCAGCCTGGGATTTTGTGTGGATGAAGCCTGACAGAACCAAGCCCTGTTTCTGCGGCTATTTATCACAGACTCAGGGCAGCCTCACTGTGGCTTGGTGAAGGGAGACACCTAGTGGCCGTGGGCGGAGGACGCACTGCACAGCTGAGGGTCTGCATCAGATTAAAGGGAGCATCCAGAGAAAATAGAAGTAACATCGTTTTAATACTACTACTACCACCACCACTACTGCTACTACTACTACTAATAGTTTAATAGTTTTAATTTGTGAATGTAGGAATGGTTCAGCAGAATGTCATCTAGGGAAAAATCCTGGAGCTGCACATTAGAGAATAAAAATGAAATTAAATATAAAAATAAAATAATACACGGCAAAAAAGGATTTTTTGAAGAAGGTTTCTGGGACAAGTTTTCTCATTTTTGCCTAAAAAGAAAAATAATCTTGACAAGCAATTTTTGCTTTGCATTGCAGAAAAGTCATTTTAAGAAAATACTTTTTCTTAATAAGATATTCAGCCAATATTGATTTAGAATTACCAGTTACAAGCTCCACTGATGGTTTGCATGAACTCCCAGCAGAGGAACAAGATTGAGATAGGATAGGATAACACACTGTCCACCAGAGGGAACCACATGAAACAATGTACCATTTATAATGCTTGAGGTCAGGCTTTGTGCCGTCCAATCACATCTCCCAGGTAATATTTCATAGTGACATATGTCAAATCCTTGTGATTAAAACTGGAATATGGAGTGAAATCTACAAGGTTATTATCAGTTCCTTTGCATGTACCCTGCTTGAAATATATATTTGCAAAAAGCACTCTGCTTTGAATAATAATTTTTCGTCTTCTTAAAACTACACCTACTCCTTCACAGTCCTGAATCTATGAACAGGCTCATACAAACAGTTCAAAAGTTTGGCTGCAGCACTGGACACCTCAGGTTTTTACATCACACAGTTTGACCTCGATCAGCATCCAAACTAGCTGTTAGGTCACAAAGTTATGCTGGTTTGTACACAGTTTAAACTCAGATTTAGGGTTAGAGCACATAAACTTTGTCTCTCTCTGCAGATGGATGTGAAAAGGTAAATCAACAACACATAAACAGTTTCAACAAAAACTTTAGATTATAACTTAATGAAGAGAGAACTTAGTGCAGGGCTGTTGATTTATACATTAGTCTGAGATATGATATTTATTTTTGACTTTTCTTAAATGTTAGGGTTTTTTTATGAAACACTGGACACATCAAACATATTTAAATCATTCAAAATAAACAGAAAATTAAGGAAAATCTTTGTTTTTGCTTGAACTACTCATGTCCACAAGCTGTGGTGAGGAGTTTTAAGTTAATTGTGCCCACAAGTAAAAAGGGTTGCAAACCACTTGGATGATAATACATGAACAAATGCACTTACAGTAAGTTAAAAATACCACCACTTGCTCTTCTGCTATCTCACGAAATAACTCTTTATTATATACAACCTTTATGAAGTACGAATTAGAGAGATGTAATTTTTAGGCTGTATGCTATGGTGTTGTTGTATTGGATTGCATTATACTAAATGGTGTTCTATATATATACATAAAACTGAAACTATTTTTTTTCCCCATTTCCTTCCAGACAGCAACATCCTCATCTGGTCAGTAGGGGGAACACATGGTATGAAAAATATGAAGCAACTTCCACTTTGCCCTGTTCTTTTGACATATCATTGTGTCATAAACTGTATGGTCTTTCACTTGACTGAAGGACAGTGAGATCAGCAGCTTGGTTTCAGCCCCTGAAGGCCACAGAGCAGCTGCATGAGGTATGTGGGCGTGGCTTAAATCACAGGTGTGTCAGGAAGAGGTCGGTTCAGGTGTTTGAGTATTTCCAGCCGGCGACGACTCGGGAAGACGAACGGACATTTGGATTGAACTTTAACGACTTCAGATCTGTTTTTCTTGAATATTTGAAATCAGAACTTTTTTTTTTTTTACATCAGCTGTGGAACTTGGAACAAAGTGAGGAAGGCTAAACCAGGAGTGTTTGTCCTTCAGGTGGAGCTGTTTGGAAGATGCATTCAGCCAGATATGAATACGACGTAAGTTTGGTCACACTTCACTTCCTCACAGGACAATATGCGCTGTTTTCTCTCTCTGTCACACACACATACATGATAGTTTCACTACACACCTACTGGTTTGATTTGGGCCTCGACCTGCTGCCAGTCTGTTTCCTGCAGGAGTTCAGAGTGTGTGTGTGCATGAGCAGTCACACAGATTTCAAACCCTGAGCCTTTGAACTCTGACAGTTTCTGTGTGATCACCAGTGTGTTGGTGGGCCCCTGTCCCTCATCTTAGGATCAACACTGGAGTGGAGTGTCCCCTGTGATGTGGAGGTTTGAATGAAATATGAAGCTAGGTGGTGTTTTCATGTTGGCCTGTCATACAGATGTACATTAACATCCACAGTGTTTATTAACATCTACACTTGCAAGAAAGAGTAGAAAACACTGAATTAAATGTAAAATAATAGTTGGAAATGTGGGTAATGAAGTGATCCCATTCTGCAGTGTTTCCCCCCCACTCTTTTACATGTCTTTTTCTTTGCAAAACAAAGTTATTTCCTTGAGTCACAAAGGCAGTTCTGTGAAGTCAGATGAAGTTGGGGGGGTGGAGGCTTTCTTACTTTGAAGTTATTTGCTGAATTCACATTGATTGTTTACTTTTTAACTGAGTTGTTTTAAGTTTCTTCATATTTATGGGAAAATTCTTAAAGCTGTCTAAAGTACTTTTTATAACCCGCCATTCATGATCCCACGGCCTGTGATCTGGTGAGATACCGTTGAGTTGATCTCTGTCCCCTTATGCAGAAAGAGGCCTAGGAAACCTCAGTTAGACATAATGTTGTGTGAACTGTATGAAATTGTATTTGTTTTGTCAAAATGTGATTGAATGACTTTTGCTTTGGTTGGGTCTAAAGCATCAGCTGACAAATTGAGGAAATGAGGCGGTTTCAGTTCAGCTGATTCATGTTAAAAATGTTTGTTAGTGACTCTCAGTTTGTGTAGCAACTATTCAAGATCTACTGTGATGCCTCATCTAATTCCCACTGGCTTTGGTTGTATGTGTCATCAATACCTCACAGGTATACTTATGATGAAACTCATTGAGTAATTATTGAATAATGATAATAACAAATGTCTTTAGTATCACGGTATGTAAATCTTTTTAGGCATAAAGGCTATAAACCAGTGGACGCTGTGATTTTAGAGCAACTCAGCCTGTAAACTGCTTTAAACTCACAATATACCACTGCTTTTTGTTGTGTAATGTTCAAGCAGGCCTATGTGCTGTGCAAGTGATAATAGGATGCGAAAACTGCCGAAAGCTTATTTTGCCTAACCTATAGGTCAAATTCTCCTGGAACATGCATACATTATGCAAATCTCCATCATACAGTCCTTGTTACTACATAATTCAGTCTTGTTGGAGACAAAGGAAATACCAGCAGAGGATGTGGGCAGTAAATAGTGTCAGGCGGCCAAAGGTGAACTTCACTCTGCAAAGGGACTCATTAATGGTTACAAGGCTTTGGTCAGTGCTGCTGAAATTCACCAGCTCTCTGCAGCCTTTATTTGACAGCTTCATGGAAACGGTCCTCTCCCCCAGGGAAATACGCACCGCAGCCGACCAGAGTGTGTAGTGCTAAGGATGTGAGCAAACAGTAACAGGGTTCAGGCAAAATCAACCGTTCTTCTTCTGTAATATGACGTGACATTAATAAGGGCTGAGAAAAACAGTAGCTTGTTATCAAAGTGTCCATCTCCCAGTTCAGAAGTGAGGGATGCCCGCATGTTGAGGTATTTGACACAAGTGAATTGTCAAGCATGTTTCTACTTGAGCCCCCTGCTTTTCTGAAGACACACCAAAAGCAAACTAACTAACAAAGGATAAGTCAGATCCAGTATTTATATCAAACAGTTGTAGGTGACAGAATGAATGAATGAATGAATGCACATGAATGCATTCTGTATTTGTTCAGCTTTGTGATGATAAAGAATTATTATGCTTCAGTGCTTTAGCTCAATATTGGCATGTAATATACACTCAATGTCCGCTTTATTAGGTACGCCTGTTCAGCTGCTTGTTAATGCAAATATCTAATTAGCCAATCACATTGTAGGAATTCAATGCATTTAGGCATGTAGACATGGCCAAGACAACCTGCTGAAGTTCAAACCGAGCATCAGAATGCGCAAGAATTGTGATTTAAGTGACTTTGAATGTGGCGTGGTTGTTTCTGACAGACAGGCTGGTCTGAGTATTTCAGAAACTACTGATCTACTGGGAGTTTCACGCACAACTGTTTGCAGTGTTTACAGAGAAAATATCCAGTGAGTGGTGAAAATGCTTGTTGATTGTTATTTGATGCAACCAAGGTATGCATAAGACTATCTCTGAACGCACCACACATCAAACCTTGAAGCAGATGGGCTTCAGCCGCAGAAGACCACACTGGGTGCCGCTCCTGTCAGCTAAGAACAGCAAACTGAGGCTACAATTTCCACGGGCTCAGCAAAATTGGACAACAGAAGACTGGAAATGTAATGGTGTAATGGTTTGGAGGATATTTTTGCCACACCATGGGTCCCCTTAGTACCAATTGAGCATCGCTTAAACACCACAGCCTACCTGAGTATTGTTGCTGACCATGTCCATCCCTTTATGACCACAGTGTACCCATCGTCTGCCCATCTTCTTAACGTGCCATGTCACAAAGCTCAAATCATCTCCAACTGGGTTCTTGAACATGACAGTGAGTTCACTGTGGAACGGGAGATTTGCATCATGGATGTGCAGAGGACAAAAATGCATCATGCTGTCATGTCAATATGGACTAAGATCTCTGAGGCAATGTTTCCAGCACCTTGTTGAATCTATACCATGATGAATTAAGGCAGTTGTGAAGGCAAAAAGGGGTCTGACTCGGTACTAGCAAGGTGTACCTAGTAAAGTCAGTGGTGAGGTATGGTAACATAAGAATGACTCACACAAAGTGATTATGTCATGTATTAATTAGGTCTAAAATATCATATCCCATAATTGTAATCCACAACAGGTTATTGCTTAACACTATTTGAACAGTTTTTTTCTTTTTTGTGGTTGATATGTCATAAAGTAACACAAAAATGTAACAATATGGATGTATTATAATTTATACCTTAAAAAAGTCACACAACTTACATATAAAAGTAAATAAACAGCCATCAAACCACTTACCAAATACATTAAACTTTAATTAAAGTGAAGCTGAAGTTGTTGTGCCACACCTGTCTGTTTTTGCCTCTGAAAGCTGGCAACGATTGCATAAGTGACAAGCTTGAAACTGTTGGTAAATGAGCATTCTTCCTTTGTTAATATTTGATTACTCACAGACAGTGAAGCCAGTCATAGATACTGGGAGTACTGTGATTAATGTAATCTGTTCTCTGTTTATGCGGTGACTCAGCGGACTAAGTAATAATTCTACAGGCAAGGCCGTCCAGTATTTCTCCAGCGTTTCAGGCCACATTTCAGGGGCAGCCATGTTGAAACTAAGCAATGGGAGTGAAGTGAGCGTGGTGCTAATGTCATGTCTCTTATTATCGACTCCACTGAGTGATACATTCAAATGAGCAGCTGACAAAACTGGGGACAAGTTCAATCTTTAACGATGTGTTTCGCGCAGCCTTTTTTTTGCCCTTTATCAGCTCTTCCCAGCAGGGTGGTTATATGCCACGCGGCTGTAGCACCACTCTTCTTCACCCACAGCCTCCTGGATGATGCTGCAGCAGAGACTAACTGCTAAATGTCTGCTTAGGGCTACTGTCAGGGAAGAGATGTGTGTAGGTGTTTGTTCGCTAAAAGTAAATATGAGGTCACTGAAGCCTAAATTGCATTGATCGGCGTTTGTATGCGATTGGCCCTTTTGGTTGCAGTCTGCAGGCTGTTTGTCTGGAGACGACGCATCAGTGCTGGTGAGTGCAGGAAAGTAAAGTGAGAGCTTTTTTAAAGGAGAACTCCACCATTTTACACATCAAAGTCTGTTTACAGGTCTTGTGGAGTTCTTCTGCATATGTGAAAAAAAAGTTATGTAAAGCCTTTTGCGGCTCCAGGAGGAGCTGCACGAAATCTGATAAACTGCCTCAAGTGATGTCGCTTGAGGCAACATCAGTTGGGGCTGAAGAGTTTGGAATGAACAAACTCTGGAGATGTGGAGTTAGACAGATGTGCGGTTACCAGACCTCTGCAGTTCCTCATTTCCGCTTGAGGCTACCGACTCAAGGCTACATTAGCCTGCTCTTAGCATAACACACCCACACCTCCAGCCCAACTCTCGGCGGACCATGTGAATTGTGGGTAATGTAGGTGCCAGGTTTTCATGACGAGGAAGATGTGTGTGGAATAAACAAGATGATTTCTCTTGTTCTGCTGAATCCATTTTGAACTTTTTTTTTATTAACTGTCCATCGTGAAACTGTGGAACTGAACCCAACAGAAAACAAGAAGTCGTCCTCCACACTTATAAACTTTCAGGCTGCAGCCGTTACTGCACCTTGGCCTTTGAAGGATTTTATAATGTTAGTCAAACTAGTCAACTTCACAGAGAGAGAATATGACAGGAGAATCAACACATGTGTCGATGCTGCTCTTAAATTGACCCGACTGACTTTAGTTTTTATTTGTTGAAAATAGTTGAAGTGACACCAGCTTTTTTGACTTTTTATCTGCAGCCACACCTCACAGCCGCGTTAACTTGTTTCCCTTCTGTCAAACCGGTTCGACTGCTTATAAATGCTCTGCAGCAACTGCTTCCAGCACCATCCCTCACTCTTTATGTTTGCCAGCAATTCTGAGTCTATAACTTGAAGCCTGGTTTGCACCCACGATTTTTTTTAAACATTAACAGGGTTTTTTTTTTTGTAGGTTTGCGTCACGTTGTGGCTCGACAGACACACCGCACCACTTCCTGACTTCCTGTTAAATAGTGTCATTGCATGCTGAGCTGGTATTTAAAAACACACTACACATTGTTCAAATATGGGATAGTATTTCTTTCCGTGAGTGAAGAATGGGATATGATGAAGAGCGTGTAATGGTTTTATTAGGCTGTGATCAGGGTGACTGAGACCCTGGAGCACTTGCTGACCCCATCTCTAATGATTCCCCTCATTCTGGGCCATGATTGCTGTTAGAGATTCCAATTAGAAAGCATGTGTGGAAGCCCAAGCCGGGTAAGAATAGGCCTTAATTGCCATGAGTTATCATCTAGACTCATGTAATTGAGCCCCCATCTTAAGGGGCAGCACATCTGACAAATTGATTTAATACCAAAGTGATTCTCCATCCCTAATGGCACTCGGGCTTCTTCACTCATGGGCTACAGGCACTGAATTCATTGTGTGATGATTACTAACCGGCCTGAAACCTTTCTCTCAGTCCGCCCACTTGAGAGAGCTCAACAACAGACACACACACAGTATCGACAAGACACGCACACACAGCCAAATGCACGGTGATCTCTACAAGGTATCTCTCAGTTATTATGCAATTTCTGTGTGTGTGTATATATATGTATATATAGTGCGTACTTGTAGGTATGAGTGTGGTAGCTCTGTCACATTTACTTAACAGGTTTTACTACTTTTCCAGACAGCATGTATGTCATTCGTTTGAACTTGTCACTCTCGACAGGTAGTTTAAGGCGTTTCACATCATGTTTTTTTTTTTTTTTTTTGCGTTACTGTGTCATAGGTCAGCAGTTTTTTTTATCACTTACATGAGTTACTTAGATAAGTTAAAAATATTCTTTTTTTTTTATCATCTTAAAAAATAATACTTCCCCAACCTGTCATCCTCAATTACACTTATATCAGTGTTAGCCTATAAATGGCAACAGATCAAAGATGTTTTACCTGCTAAAGTTTTATAGTGTGCACATTGATCAGATTGTCAGTGAGGGACAACAACACATTTATCATTTCTTCTATGGGATTAGTTTGTTTATACTGTTGTTTCTCTAATTGCAGAAATTCCTATTTATGTCACCGTTACAAATTTCAGTATAAATGCGCGGTGAGGACCTCATCTGGTTATAAGGAAGACAGCGACATGTGGTTGATATCATTATCCTACCATTTAAGACAAATTGCTTTTATCCATGCATATAACCAAAGAAATCTTTTAGAGGTTCACAACTAACAACCTTGCCTTATTGTCCTCATTGTGCATAGACTGAGGAGGAAATGTGATCTGTTCAGTCAGAAATCATTGTTAATGTCCTAATCCTTGTGGGATCACTTGGAGATCTATTTTAAGGTGTTTGCTACTACAACTGAGGATCATCTTATTGCAACACACACTACAGGAATACGCCTCTCCCCATTGCTCCCAGTGCAATCTAACTTAATGTTACCTGCAACCAGAGCGTGGCATAACTTGCTGTATGTTTGCTCTTTCTCAGAATCACGGCCGTAATGGCCGTCATGAGCGGATTGACTTCTTAACCAGCAAAGAGAAGACGTCATCAGGGCGGAAGGCCGGCATCATCATTGGCGTTCTTGTGGGGCTTCTCATCCTCGCGGCTGTTGTGGCGTTCCTCATTTGGCTGTTTGTCTGTGAGTAGAGTTGAAATCTTTCCTCTAGGTAGAGACTTAATGTGTGATACTGTTCTTTACTGTGCTATGTTTGGGTAAATAATAGACAAAGAGAATCATGGGATGTTTAACCTTTTCCGGACATTTTATACATAAATCAAGGTTATTGTTATTAGAATTGAATGAGAAATTGTGTATGCACGTTCCCGACATCAGTTACTGCCAAGACAGGCATAGCATCAGAAACTGTAAAGTGGATTATTTCCACTTGCTGTTAAGGCACAACTCTTTGATGTACTAAGAGTGTAAGAGTGGTTTGTTTGGACTTTGTAATTTCCCATTAGTGTTAGCCTCTTTGACAGCTCTGACTTTCTCTTTTTAATAATGCAAAGGAGAGAAATGTCACAGAGTCCATGGCACAGCTTCCTTGTTATTTACACATGCATCTGATAAAAAGGCCTCTGAAATTTTGATAAACAGCCTCTTGATTCAACTGGCTCTTTTAATTGCTCTGAGAGCCAAACTGTCTTCTTGGGATAAGAGCACACAGTACAACTTTAAAATAGTCCTCGAAGGCCTGTTTAAAACCCACAAGACTCCTCTTTCATCAAAGACAGACATCTTATAGCATTTTGTTGATCAAACACTTAACTCTCATCTGCCTCTCTCCTCCCAGTTAAAGATGCCGATCAAGACCCCACCATTGTTAATCAGCTCAGCCCATCAGTGCAGGTCTTCAGTGGACATATGAAGCTGCATGGTGTGAAGTACGACCAAAAGCTGGAGAATACTGAGAGCAAGGAGTTCAAGGATTTGGCATCCCACCTGGAGAAAACTGTGAGTTTGACACCCAAAGAAGATGACTTTCCTGTCTTTGTTCCTTTTTTATTATCTAGATTGTTTATTGTGAACTATTTTGAGCACAGTATTACAACCTTGATCTCAAAGTTGGGAGGCTGTGTAAAACATTAAAAGGCAGAATAATTTGCCCATCCTTTTTACTACTCAATTGAAAGAAATATAATAAATGTTTTCCCTCAGGTTCATTGATTTTTGTAACACGTTTCAAACAAATTGTGACAGGAGCAACAAAAGACTGTGAAAGTTGTGGACTGATCCAAAAACACCTGTTTGGATCATTCCACAGGTAAACAGGTTCATTGGTAACAGGCGATAGGATCATGATTGGGTCTGAAAGGTTCATCCTGGAAAGACTCAGATGTTCACAAGCAAGGATGGAGAGAGGTTCAACACTTTGTCAAACACATGACTGTATAAAGGAGATTAGCACATGGACTCAGGAACACTTTGTAAAACTGTTTAAAAACTGTGTAAAACTGAAAATGATTCTGTTTTTTTTACATTTTACACAGCGTCCAAACTTTTCTGGACTCGGGTTCATGTGCTCAGTTTCCCTCTCTGACTAAGGATTAGTTGCTTGGCATCGTGGAAATACTTTTTTAAAAATGCCCCTCCCAGTGCGCAGAAACTGCTGAAGGCACATTTACGTGGGTGGAATAAAACACTGTTCATTCCCTGAGTAATTCCCATAACAGCATCTCCTGTTATTGGAGGCAGTGGAGATGTTTGTAGCATCACTTAGCAGCATGTTGATAGCAGAAAGAAACTTGCTCCAAACCCATCAAGCGCACATTTTCTCAGCTACAGAGATGTTGGGTGAGGATTAGGGTGGAAATGGTCAACTGGATTATTAGATGACTAGAAGATGGAGGCGAGACTTATGATGTACGAGGTTTGCACGTACAACAAAGAGCTTCTTGGAGGAATAGGGTCAGATCTAGTTTAGCATTTGCACAGCAGCTAGAGTTGAATAAAGTAATTCAATACTGGGCTGAAACACCTTGGAGACAGAGGCATCATGTTTAACCAGTTGTCCCACAACTTCACTCTGTCTCACCAGCACCACCTGTCTGTGGAATTGTTGAAGAGCACCTAACTGTATTTTATCTTCTATGTCTCCTACATGGGTTTAGTAATCTTTAGAAATAGCTGTTTTGAAACAGATGTTGATTTATTGATAGCACTTTGTCATGTGAACATCCTCATTTTGCTCTCACATCATGCCATTTTCTACTTTCATCACAAACCATACATCCTGTGCAGCTGGCTATTCTCCCTTGTTGGTGTTACCTTGTCACATCAAGCACTTTCTCAAAAGTTAGATAAGGCTGCACATGCATAAAATATACCAGTGACCTGCATTTAAGAGTGCAAAGTACGACTGCAGCCTCGTCTGTTCGCAGCTCACTGCAGCTAAAGGCAAGACAGTTAATTGAGAATCCAATTGTTGTGTGCTGTTCATGGAAGGCAGCTTTTTTTAACATGCTAATTTGTACTTTGTCTTTAGGCAGACAAGCAGAAATCTCGTTAATGTTCTTTTCAATAAAAACTACATTTTCTCTGCACAGCTTGGGGAAAACTACAAGAAAGATTCATTCCTCGCAAAGTACTACACTAAGTCCGTGGTCACTGCGTTCAGGTACCGTTGAGATCCTTTAATTTTTCATACTGCTGAACAGATTGTCAAAACTTGATGTTAAAATAACACTAAATCTTGTATGAAGGAAATGTTGCACTGACCTCTGTGGGGTTCAAAGTTTCAAGTCTCCTCATAGAAGAAATTTCAAGGCTAATTGTGCTTTGGTGACTTGTGGCCATTGCACTGTGGTGAATTGTGAAGTTCTGGTCAAACAGTAGCAGTAAATCCCAACAGTTCCCACCCTGTGTAGTGGCACAGGCAAACTTGGACTGAGCATGCAGCTACTGCTAGATTTGGCTTTTGTAATTTACAGTCATCCAAATCGCCCACGTTCCACCAATCTTTGCTTCTTCATGAATGTCTCTTTATCCATTTCTCTTTCATTTCTGCTCGCACCAGCGAGGGCGTGATGGCCTACTTCTGGTCCCAGTTCGACATCCCAGTCAAAGACCTGGAGATCGTTCCAGAGTTCTCAGAGGAGCGGGTTTTGGAGACACTGGAGAACGGCATTAAGGCACAGCGCAGAACATTGGGCCCCCAGCCCATCCAAATCAGCGAAGTCACCGGCTCATGTAGGTATCGACGGAGCCAGGTGGGGGGTCGCACCCAGGGGCAGAAAGACAGGACCGACTGGGTGTTTATGACATTTAACAATCAGCAAAGATAAAGCACTGTAGATCTGAGTAAGGTCATTGTCATCTCCTTTCAGCATTGGTATTCTGTATGCTTTCTATTTGTATTATAGGAGCTCGCTCTGAGTTGTGCTGATAAGATGATAACAGATAAGCCTGGCCTCTCTGCTTGTGCTGCATCTGAGATTGCACATTTTATGCTGTTTGGATCCTCTAATGATATTAGCTGGGTCCTGGCCTGGCTTGAGACAGCCATTTTTCTTCCTTCTGTCTTCTCAGCATTCACATTGCATTTGTCCACATCCTGGCCACCAGCCAAGCGTTGGCCCTGTGACTCAGTGGTTTTGGGCCTCTTTAAAATGATTTCTGTGGGTATGATTTGATGTTGCTGTCCCAGATAGTTAGACAGAGATGTATGGGCTGCTGCTGTAGGGCAAGGTGAGATGGAGCAGAAAGAGCTACACACCATCACCAGTTCCCTTAACCGCAGGGAAATGGAACAGAAAATGTGCAACCCAAATATTTTAGGCTCATGCATCAAATTCTATCAGCCTCCCAACGTTAGTGACCCATTCTTACCTTTTCCTCCTGTTTCTCTGCCACTCTCTCTGTTTCCAGTCACAGATCCTCGCATGGCCAGGAACCCCACAGCCCGTGAGTACAGCGTGTCCCATTTCAATCACTCGCAGTTGTAATTTTCCAGCTGGCTAGATGCTCACCCTCCTGCCAGTCTGTAACGAATGGCTGGCCTGGCCTGTACTGTACATGTGCTCTAGTCAGAGATTGAGAACCCTGTATCAGGCCAGAGCGAGTCAGTCACCATGCCTGACACTTTACTTTGACACTCTGGTAATTTACAACCTCGGGATGATTAGACTACATTACATTACCATAGTAGCTTTGCTATCCTTACATTAATCTGTCTTTACATACATCTGTAGCATAAAGGATGGGGGAGCTTGTTTGTACTGCAGTCATTACTTTGCATAATTAAAACTTGAGCCAAGGAAAAGGAGAAAAGATCTTTACTGCCAGTATTTTTAAGAAAACCATCAGAAGAAGATACAGAACATGATGACGATCAGATTTTAATTTACAAGCTGTTTGCAGAGCCACTGCTCACTGTATGATGTAACCTACGTTGTTATTCCCAGAGGACTGTTTCTACCGTCTGGAAGCTGAAGGAACGCCGAAGAAATTTTCATCACCAGGGTACCCCAAAGGCTACCCCCCCAGGTCTCGGTGTCAGTGGCAAATCCGAGCATCAGAGAACAATGTCATCTTTGTCTCTTTCCCCTTCTTCCACATCGAGGATGACTGCTCTGACGACTTTGTCTCCATCTACGACTCTTTGAGTCCAGATGATTCTCAGGCCATCACAGAGTAAGTCATAGGGCTGTGAAATGTCCAGAGGGTTTGGGAAACATGTTGGCCATAGTGCAAGGTTCTACTGGTTCTGTTTTAAATCTTTATGGTGGATCAGGTTTTACCATCATACTATTTCCTTGCAGTGTCCATTACGCTAATGCCTCCCCCAGAGAGGAATTTTATTTGAAAGAAAAACAGTAAATTGACTAATTTTTGCTACAGTAAACCAAATTGTACCACAAATCTCAATCTCAATTTGCCTTACATCTTGGTAGCAGGGTTTGTTTGATGGACCTCAACAAACATTTGTCTCATTTATTTTGCCTTGACAGTCCGAGAGGGAAAATATAGTTCTACATGATTCCCAGAGGACAACCGCTAGGAATCACTTTGTATTTGAGTGAAATGTTGCAGAGGGATTTAGGAGTAAAAGCTGTTTTGATGTGGATGGAAAACATGTTCCACTTCATTCCTTTCACTGGATTTGTGATTGCAACTTTTTTTTTTGGCCTGAAGCCTTTAGCGCTGCATGTCCCATTTTATTGTTAACTTTTGGGACCTCAGTGAGATTGAGTTGGCTCAAAAAGACCTCTCCTTTCAAATCTATGACGGGTGCCAACCTGAGTCCTGCTACAGCACTGTGTGTAATGCACTTTGTCTATGGGGGAGGGCTGTGATGAAACTACAGGCTCCTGAATGCAGCAGCAGTTGTAGCTGCAGGCAATTTCAAACTCAGAAAACATTGCCAAACAAATATGCGTTACCAAGTGATGCATAAAATTTTTATAAAGCTATTGAGCGATCAGCTTTATCCAAGGTGACATGGGGTTTATGAGAGCCATAATATAATACTCTATAATGACATTATTCTACTGGAGGTAGATGTATTGCTGCTCTTGCAGCGTCATTCACACCTCCATTGTTCTGCCGCCAGCAGTGCTGAAACTTTTTGCTAATGTACCTAATGTTTGACTTTGAAACTCCGCCTAAGCAATTTCTATCTAGCGCTGGCACATCTCTCCTTATTTATCTCTTTCTCTACCTCTCTCTGCTTATCTATTGATTTCTTTTCAAATTATTTTTTCTTGAAGCATTTTAAACTCGTTTGCTGAATTGATGTTTTAGTGCTTCTGACTAAAAAGAATTACAGCTTTATTTGAGCTCCCTAAGTGTTGCACATCCTAAGGAAAAGCAGAACTCCATTCAGTAAATGGCTCAGACGTTCATCTTGTGCTTCATGGTTGTGTTTACTACAATCTGTTGCAAACATTTTTTTCTGACTCTATAATTGTACCTGATTTGTGAACCATCCTGCTTGACTGCTCCTCCTTCTCTCACAGGAAGTGTGGCCAGAGACCTCCTTCCAACCCTCTGGAGGTGGTGTCATCTGGCAACATCATGCTGATTAACCTGATTACTGACAGTATTGTCCAGAGACCTGGCTTCGAGGCAGAATATAAGGCCATACCCAGGTCTGAAGGTACTGAAGACATTCACGGCACTATCACAAATGATAACGTGTTGTTCACTAAAGTGATGATATGACATGTTCTTTTCAGTTAAAAGCTGTGGTGGCCTCCTCTCACAGAGCAACGGTGTCTTCACCTCCCCACATCACCCCAGCTTCTATCCTCCCGCTGTGGACTGCAAATGGACCATCAAGGTTTGCAACACTGCTCCTGCCCCCTCCTCTACCTGAAACCCCTCTACCCACCTCCTCCCCCTCCTCCATCCTCAGCCTGCCATGAGAGGAATGCTGAGGCAGCACTACAGAAGCCAAGCTGTTCAGTACCTCTTCTATCTTCATCTGTCAGACTGCTGCTGCTGCCGCAGCTCTCGCTGAGCTGCAGTGTTTTGTGTGTTGGTTTTGCTTGCTTGTGTGTGTGTGTGTGTGTGCGTGCGTATGCCTGTTTGGATATGTTGTGAATTGTCTGCTTGCATTTACATGGGATACAGCTGCATGTCTTTGTGTGTAGGTGGAGGAGTGACATGCTTGGTATACAAGGTTGTTATGGACCAATCACCTCTTCCTCTGTGCTGTAGGTCCCTGCTGGGAAGAAGGTGCGGGTGAAGTTCACCATGTTCCGCATGAAGGAGCCTGGGGTGGACGTCCGTGTGTGTCACAAAGACTATGTTGAGGTTATGGGCACCAAGTAAGACTTGAATTTCTTTAAATGACACCCTTAACTCTGTGCCATAAGTACATCGCCATTTACAGACCAACTTCTCATTTAAACTTTGACTCACTGTACTTGCTATATTTGCACAGTTTTCCTGTGCAATTATTCTCATAAAATTTAACCTCCAAAATAAATCTGTTAAATGATCTACTAACTAGTTGGTTCATTGTAAAACTTGTCTGTCTGCCCATGTTTCATGTCCCGTTAGATATTGTTGTAGCAATGTTGCCCTTTTCTCTAGTCTCAGCAATTTCTCCAGTGTCATCATAACTACTACAACAAGAAAAAATAAAACCTGAATTTTCCTTTAAACATTGCTCTTGTGTCCCAGGTATTGTGGAGAAATGTCCTCTTTGGCTCTGACCAGTAGCAACAACATCCTAGAAGTGATTTTCCACTCTGATGAGTCGTTCACTGACAAAGGCTTCAGTGCCGAGTACAGCGCCTACGATCCTTCAAACCGTGAGTTAGAAGTCTCGTCTCGCTCTCACATTTACACAACATTTGGCGAGATGGGTGCAATGTTGCGACGTGACGGTGACACTCACAGCCTGTCATTACAGAGCGAGACATGGGGAGTAACTGTGAGATGGTGGCTGACTGACAGTCAGATAGAGCTGTTTAGTGATAGAGGCTCAGAAACTGTGGCAGTGAAACTCAAGAGCCAGACTAATCACCAGAGAGCTTGTTTATTGGGTCCATTTTATTTGCCACTGTCAGTCAGGAGCACTCCACTTTCAATACTCTCTGCTCTTTATGTTGTCTCCCAGTTTGACCGAAATGGATTTATAATTGCTCTGATCAACAGGGACAAGCATTGGCAACATGATGGATGTTAGGAACATACACTGTCACTCCCTCTCGCTCAATTTGTCATCATGGTCTATCTCTCCTTCTTTTCCCCTACTCCCTCCCTCGTTTCTCTGGTTCGTAATGCAGCTTGTCCCAACAAGTTCGCCTGCGCCTCCGGCATCTGCATCGGCAAAGAACTGCAGTGTGATGGCTGGAACGACTGCGGTGATATGAGCGACGAGATGAAGTGCCGTAAGTTCCCCCCTGACCCGCCCACACTTCGTCTCTCTTTCCTCCCTTCCTCATATTCCCCTACGTCCTATATCCTCCTCTCTGTTCTTTTAAAGGGTCGTTTGACATTTTGGCAAATACTCTTCCTTACCTTATTGCCAAGAGATGGATGTGAAGATCGATACCACTCTCATGACTGGCCCTTAAATATAAGGCTACAGCCAGAAGCCAGTTAGCTTAGCATAAAGACTGGAAACAGGAAAATGGCTGCAAAATCTGAAGAGTAAAAAGGAAGAGTTGTGGCTTTATGGGGATAATGTACGAGACTATTTCTTGGCCAGGAGCAGTGATTTCCTGGAGTCTTAACTTAACTGTAAGGCTGCCAGGCTCCAGGACGTTACTCACTGCGAACTGCTATGAAATCTCACACATACTCAAACCCCCATAAAACCACAACCACTTTGGTTTTTGTACAGCCTACAAACATGAGAGTGGGATCAATCTCCACATCTGACTGGGCCATAAAGCGAATTTCCAAAAAGTTCGGACTATTCCTTTAAGGCTGCAGCTATTAACTTTTGACTTATTATTGATATTGGGATATTTGTCTTGGTGTTATGTTCATGTCAGCTTTACTATGTTCATTCACATCTGCACGCAATTAATTTTTAGGATGCAAAATTCTATCATTATAGTCTATTTTGTATTTCAGGTGCAATATTATGTTCATTATCATGTGCAATACTGCCTTAAACACTTTGCATTGTATATACTTATATGGATGCTGTGTAATTCTTCTATTTTTGCAACTTTAATTTATGGAGTACTGCATCACAAAAATTTCCTTCGGGATTGGTAAAGTTAAACTTCCCATAATCCCATAATCCCATCCCATAATCAAGTCACTCATATACTGTACATCTGCCTCAGTTGCATTAACACATGTCATTACTCTTCCCTCAGAGTGCGAGAAGGACCAGTTCGCTTGTGAGAACGGCTTATGCAAACCCAAACTCTGGGTGTGCGATCGCGTCAACGACTGCGGAGACGGGAGCGACGAGAAACAATGCAGTAAGTATTCCTGTCTTAAAGCGCTCTTTAGGGGACACAAGCCCTATCTAATGCTACTCTAATTGTGCTAACATTAAAGGCACATCACCGCTAATGCTCTGGTCACTGACTCCTGGGCTGTGTGCAGTCATTATTTTATCAGTAATGGAGTTTGTTTGAAGCCTGGTCCAATTTGCTCAGCAGACGCTTAATCATGTGTAACACACGCGAGAAGAAGAATTGAGACAGATGCTAATGTCCACCGTGGCTGCACCACTAATGTCCTCCCGAAACGTATTGCCTCGTCTGCTCCTTATTCAAGTTTTCGTCTTTGTTCCATTCTAATTTCCTCATCACCATGTTCCACTGCCTCCAGGTTGTGAGGAGAACGAGTGGCGCTGTGGTGACGGGCTTTGTCTGCCTCAGGATGTCGTGTGTGACAAGAAGAAGGACTGTGAAGATGGAAGCGATGAGGCCTCCTGTAAAACCTGTAAGTGACGGCGCTTATTCTCTTTCCAGCCAGTCACACATTGGAGTAAATCCTCACCAAAGTCATTTATAAGTATGTTACACAAACCATTAAGCAATTAACCTTCACCCACCACTCAGTAATGTTTTCTAGGTTTTACAAAAGATGCCGCACTAAAAACTTCATTCTTAATTCCGAGTATTTTTCAACGTCTACATTCTTTTAGCTCTTCTCCTACTTTCAACTTCACTCTTTATCAATTTGTCTTTCACTCACTCACTCGGTCACACACGCGCACACACACACTCACACACACACACGGAGGGCACTCTTGCATTTCCTTTTGATTTTCACTTCAGTGAATAAAGAGGGATATTAGACCTCAACCCCAATCAATACCCCCAATCAATGCAATCTGCTCCTCAATCACTATGCATTGTGCATTCAAGTCTCACTTGGAAGCCTCGCTGATTGCATAGTATTTTACTGGTTGAACTTAGCAATGCTCCAACGCTTTGATTGAAATACGCTATGTGTTTTGATTTTGGGACCTGTCTCCACCGCGCTGTAGCTCCGGGTATCTGCTCTGACTTCAGCTTCAAGTGCAAGAACAAAGAATGCGTCAACAAGGTGAATGCCGAATGTGACCGCATCAACGACTGCTCTGATAACTCCGACGAGGCGGGCTGCAGTAAGAAATGTTTTCTTTCCCTTCTTACAAAATTCAGCTTTTTAAATTTTTTAAAACAGCCAAAAGTGGATCTAATCTCTTCAGTGTCATTCAAATAGATTATAGAAGAGCTGGTTGAGCTGCGCGCTGGGCTGTCTGTTAGAAAAGAGCCCCAGGCCTTAACTGCTTTATTTATTTCATTCTTCTTTGAAAGCAGCTCTTGTCATCTCTGAAGTTTTTGTTTTTTCCCCCATTTAAGCCTGAGGGTGTGTCTGTGTTTCTTTTTTTTCTTTTCTTTTTTTTGATCAGCTAATATGCCAGCGTGCCTTATTAGGATTCAAAAGAATCATAGTAGCATTCACAGCCAAGGCCAACGTCATGATGGCTTCAAATCAACTTAATACAATTTTCTGATTTTTTTTTTTTCCTCTCTGATCATTCATGCCAGTCTCACCAACACCCCCCTCCTCTCTCATTATATTCTCTGTTAAATGTCAGACTGTGGCACCAGGCCCTATAAGCTGAACCGTATTGTAGGAGGGCAGAACGCTGAGCTGGGGGAGTGGCCCTGGCAGGTCAGCCTCCACTTCCTCACCTATGGGCATGTTTGTGGGGCCTCAATCCTATCTGACAGGTGGCTCCTTTCAGCTTCCCACTGCTTCGTCACCAGCAGCCCACAGTGAGTCACTGCTTTAACATCCATATCACCCAGACACGTGTACAGAGCAGGACTGTATATAACATGTAACACATCCTCTCTCATATATTTTGGTTATGTTATTGTTTCCCTTACATTTTATTATTCATCACATTATTTAACATTTTATTAGATCTCATTATGCAATATTCTCAATCGCATTCTGCTGGAAAAAAAAGTAGAACTGTGCACAACAGAGGGCCATTTATATACAAATTGCAAAGTCTGAAAATTAGCCCCTGATGATGCAGTTAATTCAGAAAAACCTTGGGGGGGCTAAATTTACATCTCATCCATGAAAGCATGGAGCTGCATTCATCCAAGTGCCCTGTAGGTGGAGCACTTACCATGCTGTTCGACCTGAGACGCCTCTATTGTTATTGAGCAGGGAATGTGTTCATTTTCTCAAATCCACTGTTGGTGTTGATATTTGCTGTACACACTGCTGTTATTTAATTTGTAAGCACTCTCCAGATTAGTTATTCAAGCCACTACAAAGATTTTCTTTACAGTCATATCATCATAAATAGTATGTAATTTAGCATGTTTTTGTACTGGGGCAGCAACAATATCATGAAAACTGAATGAAATCCAATACAGTGATATTGTGGCAAATGGTACCTTTGTAGCTTATAGACTGTTCGAGAGGATGCGTTCATGTTGGTGCCAAATTTTTTTTAAGCTGAAAGTTGTTCTTACGTAGTCTTAAAGTAGCATATTTTTCAAGGTTGCTATGTTGGAATGTATTAGATTGCACACATGTTTGCATCCACCCATCCTGGTTAACGCGTCTTCAGAAACATAACCTTTGCCCTGTGATGCTATACGTGCTACTGCAGGAACCTTGTCGCGTCCAACTGGCTAACCTACAGTGGTATGCAGGACCAGTACAAGCAGGATGGAGTACAGCGCCGCCCATTGAAGAAGATCATCCCCCACCCGGATTACAACCAGATGACCTTTGACTATGACATTGCACTGCTGGAGCTCAGCGAGCCGCTGGAGTTCACCAACACCATCCAACCCATCTGCCTACCCTCGTCCTCCCACGTCTTCCCTGCAGGCATGTCCTGCTGGGTCACAGGCTGGGGCGCGCTCCGAGAAGGAGGTATTATGCGGGAGTTGTTGATTCTGCGTAAAACTGAAGTCAATTTTTTTTCCCGCTGTAACTGATTATTATACTCATTTTGAATTTATACTGTTATTCCTCAATTATGGGTGACCCACTCTAGAATTGTGTTTTTCCTTTTTGCATATCCAGCACACATCAAAATGAAGACATCCCACTCCTCCCCCATCCTTCTCACAATTAGCTATTCATCTCCGTCCTTCATCTTCTTTCCCTGCCTGCTTCCTTCTTCTTCCCTTCATCTCTTTCTCATTTCATCCTGCCTTCTTCCCTTCCTTTAATGTCCCTCCCATTTCTTTATCTCTCCCATCATGGCATACTTCTCATACTTCTCCGCTCAACACACCCTCCCTTTTTCTCTCATCTTTTTCTAATCTGCTCTATTCCATTAAGCCTTCTTCCATATCCATATATCAAGACAGACGTCGGCTCTCCTGGGAAGCCTCTTAAACCTTCATTAGCTACCGCTAATCCAGCCCATTAACACCTTTGATGTTACTGACGAACACAGAGGTCACATGACGGAGCGCTGACCCCTTTGTCTTGCTCTTCCAGGTCAAAAGGCACAGCTGTTGCAGAAGGCATCTGTGAAAGTCATCAACGACACGGTGTGTAACGTGGTAACGGAGGGCCAAGTCACCTCCAGGATGCTCTGCAGCGGGTTCTTGGCTGGAGGAGTTGACGCATGCCAGGTGAGACCACACAACATGTTCTCCCTCATGTTCCACATGTTCTCTAGGCAGATATAGATTGATTGAATGTTTTCACACCCATATAATTATGGTGTATCTCACATCTGACCTCAATCTAATAACCGTTCTCCCCTGACCGCCCTCACCAGGGAGACTCCGGAGGCCCCCTGGCGTGTTTCGAGGAGAGTGGGAAGTGGTTCCAGGCCGGCATTGTGAGCTGGGGCGAGGGCTGCGCTCGTCGGAACAAGCCCGGTGTCTACACGCGCGTCACCAAGCTGAGAGACTGGATCAGGAAGGAGACAGGGGTTTGATGATGCGGTGAGGAACAGGGAGGGATGCAGAGTGGGGAACGACGTCAATGTGCTAGAAATAATGGAGACGGAACATTTGAGCCCGATTCAGGACAAGTCTCTCCAAGATTGATTCATTTAGCAGCAGACTGAGGATACTGTTGCTTGGACCCAGCTACTCACATGAATGACTTAAAGCACTTTATTTGGTTGCCACCCCTCTTTATCCCGCTCCTCCCACTCACTCTCACACACACACTCACACATAAACCACACTAACTCATGTTTTTATAGCTTTTAAAGGAGTAAATCAGCACACTGTCTCTTACACCCATCAATATTGTCATGTTTCACTGGTGAATAACTTCATTGCTAATCATGACATAGACACATTCTGGGATTAGTGCATATTACTGGGAACTGCTTTCCCAATATTTGCCCAATGAATTTTTAAGATGGATGCAGAATATGAATATTTTGTACAGTTTTTCAAGTGTATTTCTGAATACAGTATCCTTCTCTGAAAAAGTAGTTGTGTTTTTAAGCCTTGTTATTGTATATTTCTGAACAGGTGAGATGCCTTCATCCTCTTGGGCTGCAGTGAATGTTGCACTTTGCCAGTGGGCTCCTGCTGTAGATAGCTATAAATCTGGGATTTTATTTACCAACTACCATAATGCTATTTTTAGTGTATTTGCCGCAAAACACTCAAACATTACTGCTGACCATTCTCCAAAGCATAGCATTGGTTTTTAAACCGATTAAAGCATTTTTTATCTACCTATCTGCCAGGCGGCCTTTAGTCTCAGTTCTTATCAGTAAACTGTAAACATCAACTGGTAGAGGCGTCTGCATAACCATGTCACGATAACAGAAGTTGAGACGAAAAATAAAAACAAAAGAACGAGAGAAAATGACTGCTCAAATCTGCGCAGGGGCATTCACTAAAATGAATGAAAACCAGAAGCTGCCTGGAAGGTAGAAAATGCATTAATCAATCTCTAAAAGCCCACGGTTTGCTTTGGAAAATGGCCAGCAGTAATGTTAAGTATAACACTTTTGTAGTTGGTGTTCTGAAACAGGCAAAAACACCAACATGGTCCCTGAAGAATGTAATTGTGAGGCTGGAGTGATGCTTAAGTTGTTTTAAGTCATTGTTGCTCTTAACGGGGGTCCTAGATCAGTATTTCTGTTCCATATTCACAGATGCTTATTGGCCTTGCCAGGGCTGTGAGTGATTCGCCAAAGTGTAATATCTGGAGCAGAGGATGAGGATTAGATCCACTTGGCTTTTGCACGGGGCTCCAGTTCAGCTCAGGGTGATTGGGGTCTTCAGTCACACACACCTGAGTGCCAAAGTAAACCAACGGGGTTGCTACAAGTTGCCAGAGATGAAATGAGTTCTCATCCCTATTAGAGTTTCCTCTGTTTGGTGAACACTAACTCTATTAACTTTTAAATCTAAGATTTGACTGGATGGTTTCTTTTACTCTATTTCCCTTTTATGTCTGACTTAACCCTGAAATCTTGTATCCGGGATAAGCAAACCAAAGATTTGCATGAGTGTTATTTATTGAAGGGGAAAGAATTAAGGAGACAATCTTGAGAATATTGCTCAGCTGACCTTTTTTAATATTATTATGAATTTCATGGAGGTTTACAGTTAAACTCTTCAAATGTAAATGTGCATTTCTCAGGCAGCAGGGAGAGGACACAACTTCAAGATACATTCATGAGCTTTCTACACTGTGACTGTGATTTGGATTATGGATACACTTTATAACCTGTCTTTGTGTGTGTTTGAATATGTTTTTATATGAGTCATAATAAACACCCTTTATCCGATTCCTCAGTACTTAATTTCATTACCTGCATTATTTGTCTTTGATGAGGTCTCGTTTTGCATTGTGTTGTGCATAATAAATGCGTGTCTTATGAGACCTTGTCCTTCCTCACAGTAGAATTGTAATGAGCATGTACTTCTCCTCCCCGCCGTGAGCAGCGTGCCTACCGGGGGAACAGAGGTGACAAGATGAACTCGTATTGTCACATACCTACCTTTGTCACAGCTCTTATCCTATTACCCCACGAGATGGGCATGTCGACTTCGGGAGGCGGATACATATACAGTGGGGGTTCTACTATCTCATCTGTCTTCATTAAAAGCAGCGCACCACTGGGAGAATAGGAAAATCAACATAGACAGTGCTGCTAATTTATGTATTCATCATTGTTGCTACATGGAAAGCTTTGTTTGTCGCTGTTCCCCATGCCCGACGCAGCTACACCCCAGGCTGATTAACTCTCAGGATTCACACCAGCCAGCTCTTTATCGGAAATGGTTTTATTTAAATATAAATATGTGTACAAAGGTACAAGCAACGATAGCTCATTTTTAGCAAATAAAATTCTTAATACATTATTAAAAGAATGAACAAACAAATGGCAATTAGTTGTGTTCCAAAAAAGCATAGTAACTGCATTCAATGATTGATGAACAACTTAGACAAGAAAATCTGTGGACCCAAATAAATCAACCAAGATAGATACATATGTATATAAAGATACTTTACAATAGAGCAGCTTACACGCTGTACATTAAGGCTTATATAAAATATAAAAATAAAGACAAGCGATGATGTTTGCCTCCTCACTTTAAGTGACATTTGTTCTCTCGTCAGGCTGCCTGGGAACAGCTTTTTAGACAAATGGCAGTACAGGCGTCCATACTGAAACATCCAGGTATTGGAATGCAATTGGGCCAGGTGAAGAAACCAATGTCTCAAACATGAAATGGACATGAATATAAACGCGGAAGATTTTCACTAGACACATCATTTGCATGCAACAGAGAGAAAGTATGGGCTCAGCCATTTGTACAGATACTTAGTGTTTCAGGGTAGTACTGTTTCTTGTAAACATATTGAGACAATTTGATTGAGTTGTAAAACTTGAGTGTATGGTCCACATTAGGACTGTCTCTCCCCACCTGAGCCTGCTGAAGTTGACGCCGCATTCAAGTTTATTTCAAGTTCAAGATTGCCACCATTCCAAACCGCCACTTTTGATTGTTCTGGTAATAGCCTACTCTTCATTTTACAATCAGAAAACAGTAACAGGGGTAGGACACTAGTATTCAGCCTTGGCCCCCATTTTACCCCCCCTTAAAATTGTCACCATCTTTGGGTTTTCATGGCCTTACCTTGTCCATCTTGGTACAACACACAGTTAACACATAATCCCCCATTACAATGAAGGCTAAAATACACATTCTGTTCAAATCTCCTTCTTTTATCCACCGGTAAAAGTCCAACATGTTAGGGTTATTATCAGAAGATGCTCCAGGAATACAGCTCAGGCCAGAAGTATTCCGCTGCTGATTAGACTCTTCATACAGTACAGTGCCTGTAGCACTTGTTGGTCAGTAGAGCTAGCCTGTTGTGCAGGATAGTTTATGTCTGTCTCTGTGGATAGCTTAGTCTTTTGTTGATGATAGAGACACAAATGTGCTTAGAATTCCTTTCGCATGCCAACAAAACACCAAATGACTGACAACAACAGGTTGTTCATATCTGTTTTTTTTTTCCTCAAATATGTCTGAGCTTGTCGTATGGTCTTTCAAAGTATTTTAGAGGTCATGTTTGCCATTTAGTGTTGACACAAAGTAAACTCCGGAAGGCAGGTAAACAGCTACCCCAGTCATTTTGGCCACCCAAATTCGGGAGATGCATTTGATTTCTTTTCTAGTTGGCCCTTGCACTGACAGAATATCTCCACAGGTTTGGGTGGTCATCATGTAGAGATAACCTGGTGAGGTATCACACTGTAATCATAGGTCTGACTTGAACATCACAATCTGCTGAATTCTCCAGCTCAGGAGCTCCACAGTTAGCAGGTTGTCGATCCCTCGAACCATCACAACAAATAAAGGTTGGTTATCCCATGACCTAAATCATATGACTCCCTCCGAATACTGTCCAATCATGTCCTTGAAGGATCGTCCGAGTAAAGAAAGTCTCTGTTCCTGTTAGTCCGGCCACACATGCGTATGGCGGTGCCAATGGTTATCTACTCACTGCTCCTGTACTCTTCTCTTTTCCAGTTTCTTTGTCCAATCAAACATGCGTCTGCATACGCTGTGAGGGCCGGCCATAGTCAGACTGCTGGGAGGACACTTGTGAGGAGGCATAAGAGAAGCGAGACGAGCTGGACACCTTGCTGGCCTGATCTGATTGGTCGTACGCATCCACCTTCTCGTAAGAGGCGGGCTTAACGTAGCTAGTGAAGGCGCGACCATAAGTGGCAGGTAGGTAAGCGGAGCCACTGTAAACGGGATCAGTGGGGTAAATGCTGGCTGGCTGGGTGGGTTGCTGCTGGGCAGCTTGCTGCTGTTCGTATGCAGTTCTGCCTGCTGTGGTGGTTGCGTATCGGTGGGAGAAGTCATAGATGCGAGGCTGCGTGCCGTGCTGACCATACATGGGGCTGGGGGAGGGCAGCTGCGATGGAGTGTACACTGGCCGAGAGTTGGGCACATACTCAGAGAATCCACTGCTGCGGATGTGGCGGTCTTCATGGCCACGGACATTGTAGTAGCCGTTGGTGGGATCCTATGAGAGGGAGAGAGAAAATTAAATCATGAACTTTGCGTGGTTCTCCATTATGTATAATGGATGACAGTTATGCAGTCTTGCTATTTTGAGAGTGTTTCTTCAAGTACGTATTTTCAGTTTCACCTTGATGTCCGATCTCTCATCCTCCTCCTCTTCCAGGAGGTCGCTGTGTTCTGTGCGCGATGTCCCAGGAGACTCGCTGCTGTTTGGAGCCTGAGGGAAGACCAAGCGTTTTTAAAGAATTACTAGGAAGAACAAGACCTTGCTTAAATAAGAACAAAACAAAATCTGAATATTACATTACAGTGCTAATGTGAATTTCCCCTGACTGTCGATAAAAATATCTGGCACACAGAGACTGTGAACAAAGAAATTTACCATGGGCTCTTTGACATCTTCCTCATCATCATTGCCACGCGTAGCGTTGTGATCGCTGTGAACAATTTGAACTCGGATGTCACTCTTGGAAAGACGAGTGCACCTTTTACCTATGGGGATTGAAAATGAGAGGAGGTTATGTAGTGCTTGACATTAACGGGTACTCTCGGGTACATCAAATATTTACATCAAACACTCAATTTAATGGCACAAAAATCGAGCAAAAAAACTGCTCAATTTTCAGCAAAGAAATGAGAAAAGATTTGAATCTGTTTGATTTGAAGAATTGGCTGTTGACCCTCTGGCCCATACTAACCGTTGAGCTCACCTTTGCCTGTGTGCCTGCAGCAGAGGGAGACCAGTGTGATGACACAGATGAGCAGGACACAGCCTCCACCTACCGCTCCGCCGACAATTATCAACATAGGCAGGGCTTCTGTAACAAGAATGGTAATGGAGGGAAAGTGCGATGAACGGGGGTTGGGGGTTAGATGGTTGTCAAGAGAAGGGAGAGGGATGAAATGAGAGGTAGTAGAGCATGAGTGTCAGTGTCAAGAACGTGCAGATCATAGCAGGAGAGAGAAAGAGCTCCATTCGTTTGTCTTGCTAATCCCAGGGACGTCAGCGCCTATATAAATTCATCTGCAGTAAGCCCTGGCCTGCTCACGGCTAGCGTACGCTCATGCGGGCAATCCGGCATCCCGCAGCCTGGCTATTGTCTCTAATCTCTCTGAAAGAAGGGTAACAAGGCCTGACATGCAATGAAGCAACAGACAGTAATCTAATTAGAGATTCCAGGAGATACTGCTGCCCATTTCTCTGGAGACTCCACTCTGCTACGTTGATGTAAATTACTGGCGAGGACCTTATTTTTGGTGTCTGCTGCAACAAAGGCTTCCACTAGCGTCAGTGTAGTAGTACTACCGCCTAATTTTAAGATCACTTAAAGGGGGGACTTGGCTCTGAGACAGTGATCGAGAATATGAGCCTAACCACAAACACACGTGACTTCCTCTAATTGACTTTTGTCCCCAATCAATATCTATGTTATGGGGCAAACATATTCATTAAAGGAACCATCTGCTGATTAAATCATATCGATTAGAGGAGTATAATTAAGATAAGCACAAGACAGGAGCACTTCTTTCACCTAATCTGCCCCCTCTTCACAGCTAGGATTGAGAGTATCACTGTGACTTCTGCAGAGAGCTCTGGTGGGCGTTTTCACCCCGGTGTCAGTGCGTACCTTGCTCCTTCATGGTGACCAGGGCGGTGCCGGTGCCGAAGCGGTTCCAAGCGGTGCAGTTGTAGCGCAGCTGGAAATCCTGCGCCAGAGTCTCGGACAGCACCAGAGAAGACAGGACCCCGTGGTCGCTGGTTACCGTCTGCACTGAGTAACGACCCGAGGAACCGGAGGACAGGCTCATGTCTCCAAAGGTCCACACCTGCGGAGAGGAGCAAGAGAGCAGACAATGGGGAGTAAGTCGCTTTTTCTATGAAGAATTCTTAACTGGTGAGCAAAGCGGAGGCCTGTACGCCTGTTTATCCTTAGATCCCTGCCTGCCGCTGACTGAACACTCTCTCTGCTCTTCTTTCTCTCCGCCGACCTCTAAGGTGCACCGTGGCCGACACAGCTCACAGGCTCATGTTTAAGCTGCCTCCCACGTCTGCCCTGCAGGTGAGGCCTAAGGAGGGTTAGGTAGCTGCACTATGAAATAAGGCTCCTCTCTGCCGTCTCCAGCGTAGGGCCAGCAGGGCACCTGTCTCTCACTCCTCCTCACACCCTAATTATCCTCTCTCAGCCCAGCGTACGTTCAGCAGTTCAACAGGGTCAGCCAAGTGATGCCTCTTGGGCCGCTAATTGAATGCGGTTTGGCTGAAACCTGCAGGAAGCCAGTCTCCCACAGCTCCCCCAACTCGACTATCCCTCCAGTCGATGTCTGCGCAATTATAGTTGTGAATATGTGTGTGTGTGTGTGTACGTATTTGTTAGCGTGTGAGGTGGAAATGTGCTGGTGCAAAGGTGTGAAGGTGAGGTCAGGGATAAAGCTACGCTGAGTGATGCATCTCAGGGTGGGTGTGGCTCGGGGTATCTAAGCTCCCAAACACGAGTGAATGACGCACAACACAAATAAGAGGCTCACTTACGATCTTATCAGGCGGAGGGCTGCTTCCCACCCGACACTCCAGCTTGCCCTTGGAGTGCTTGACGGCGTGCTGCGTGGCGTCCGCTGTGATGATAGGCGGGCCTGGTGTGAAGAAGAAAGAAAAGCAGAGAGAGCAGAGCAGAGAAATGAAATAAAAGGAGGTGAATATTTTGAAGTATTGACCAATAATAATTTGTGTGATATCGATTTTGATGCTGCCTATTCAACAGATCGGTCCAAACATAACAAGCAACCCTGTAGAATAGATATAAAAGCCACTCACCATTTACAGTCAGAGTGACATCTCTTTCTGCAACTCCAATCCGGGGCACGATGGCCTTGCAGGTGTACGTTCCAGCGTCCTCCTGGGTAACAGCCTTCAGCTGCAAGGTGTTACCATTACTGAGCACCTAGTGAGAAATCCAGAGAGATGAGTGAGAAGCGTGTCGGAGAGAGAACGGGCGAGCTAGAGAGCGAGAGGCGGTGGGAAGAGAAGGCAGACAAAGGAGATTGGGACCTTTAACAGTGGCCCACTCATTGTGGAGGCAGCTCAGAGGTGGGCTGACCATTGTAACAAATGCTGGTGGTTTGAGTTTAATTTCATTGTGAAGAGCTTTAATCACAGCATTAAGCACTCCAGCCACCGCTGAGTGACCGTGCTGCTGGGGAGATCGTTGTAATTAAAGAGTGGGGACAGAACGGAGCGCACTGTGGTGTGAGTGGGCCCCAGCCTTCGGAGCTGCAACACTCACTCACTCTTTAGCTCATTGATCCTGTCATTCCATCAAGCTGTGATTAATCCATTTAACCCCACTCTGTCGTCCTCCCTCCCTCTCTCTCTACACCTCCCCCTCCCACCTCTCTCCAATTTTTTTTATTTCAACACACTTATGGAGTAACCCAATTAATCCATTACTGGTGGCTGTGTGCGGGACAGTGGCAGCAGTGGGTGGATTAGAAAAATGCCTGCGCCGTTCCCTCAGAGGGGCTGAAAGCTTTCACTCTTTGAGATGACAGCATCGCTTACGCCACTCCCGCAGCATTCTTTACTGGAGGTGTTTTCTCCAGCATCGCCTCAGAAATTACATTAGTCGCCAGGAGCGAAGCTCCTATGGGATGTCCCCACTGATGGCGTGTGTGCGCTGAAAGATTTTTACCAGGATGATGTAAAGTGAAGGTGGAAATGTCCCATTTGTTCCACCTACGAAATTGACTTTGAGGAAATGGATACTCAAGTGCAGTCGGGCCTTTTTAATGTCTGAGAGGCAGAGATGCCGCTGGAGAAGTTGCAGCGCATGTTGTAATTCTGTTCGTTTCAAGCACACCTCGGCTCGCTGGTTGACTGACTGATTGATTGAGCGATTGATTGAGTTAGAGTTATGACAACATGTCATGTGCCCTGATGATGCTGTATGAATCTGTCAGTGGACAGACAGTTTTCTGCCAGAGGCTTTAGCCCTAAGGGAGCATGGAGAGAGGAGGTGTTGAAGATTCATCCTGAAAAAGAATGTGTGGGGGAAAAGTGTGAGGGATTTATGCCTGAAGGCCATGTGTGAATGTATCTCTCTGGAGGGATGGTGTTGAGGGATGGTGTTGAAGCTTCACCCTACCACCAGGATAAAGCAGCGACTAGTGTTTGTTGCCTTACCACGCTTGAGCCCTGCTTTGTCCAGGCCAGGGTCAGAGGAGGGTTTCCAGTCCACGCACAAGTAAAGGCTGCATCCATTCCTATATCCACTGTCATTGGCTTTGGCTCCGACAGCAGCCTGGGGCCAACTAGGGTGAAGCAACACAGACGACCGGTTACAATCAATAAGAGACTGCTTTTTAAAATAACGCACACCTCAAGAAAATCTCAAAATACACAGCTTAGACACACTGTATAGAATGTTTGCAGAAAGTTAAAACTCACATTGGACATCGACCAGGGTGCTGACATTGGTGCTGCCCACGGAGTTGGAGACCTCACAGGAGACGGGATCTGTGAAGTAAGAGTAGTCCACTGTCACCTCGAGGCTGTCCCCGTTTGCTTCGGAGATGGGGACTCCTCCTTTTGACCACCTGGGACAGATGAATAATCACATTATACAGTGGCATTAGTTCAGGGAAGGCGCTCAGCCATGCGTATCAAAGTGGCTATTAGCTGATTCATGGCTTGTGCCAATCACAATCAAACGCTGCCAATCAAGCAGCCCATTTAACCCGATGAATCTACTGAGCACTTGCATGCTTGTACTGCTTTTCTGGATGATATCTTCTCTCCGGTTGGCATGTTGACAGCATACAATATCTTAAAATAGTTGTGTGATTGTGCTGTATCATCATTTCAGCCTGCTTGGCTCTGTGTGCTTGGTGAAAAATTGAGATTAAAAGGAAGGATGGGTACCTGTATCCAGTGATTTCGGGATTGGCAGAAGCAGAGCAGATGAAGAGAACCTTGGCTCCCTCAGTCACGGTCTGAGGCTGGACTGAAAGAGTCACTGATGGAGGGTCTGTGAGAAGGAAAATCTTTTTGTTACTGACACGAATGTACAACTTAGGTCTTCAATGGATTGAGCAGTCTCATTGGTGTCATTCACATTTAACAAGTGCAACAGGATTAAATGTGTTTTACAGATATATAGAGTTTTTGTCGATGCTGGAACACTCACGCTGGACATTGATAGTGACGGATATCTGTCGTCCAGCAGGGGCAGCCGGGTTAAGAACCCTGCAGGTGTAGGTGCGTCCAGTGTCACTGTCCTCAGGGATGATTGGAAGCATACTGACAGCCGACTCCCTCTTCCCATCCTCCATCAGTGCCTGCGGAGTTGAACAACAATGCAGAGTAACAGTTAGATGTTGCCGGGGGTCCCGATCAACAGTTTACAAAGTACACTTTTTAAGTGAGACTCCATTACAATCGAGTAGAAGTGAACCATGTCGCATGGGCAAGTCACTCGCCATTTGTGATGGCACCACTTAGGAATATCTCTATGGCACTGCAGCTCTTATTTTTTCATGTGTGAGGCATTAAAATTGCCATCCTGTTCTTTGGCATGGCAGTTAAATCATATATTTTATGATGCAGCAGGGGGATATTGTGCTGTTCCCACATTTCTGAGAGTGTTCCCCGTCAGCGCTCCTTGTTTGTCATCATCTTTTAAATCTATTTACTGCTCGCAGAAATCAATATGCCTAAGTGAGGAAAGGTGTAGATTCTGAGGATATGGCTCACTGCTCTCTCACTTTCAGCCTCTCTTCCTTATAGACACACACACACGCGAGAAAAAAAAAACTGTGATGGCTGAGGTGTCTGTGTGTCTGTATTTCTTTTTCGGGGTGGTGACAGTGAGGAAGAAGTGTCACACATCTTTGGAAAAAGAGCAAGGGCAAGCTGAGCCTTTTCCCTGGACAGCCAAATCAATGGACGCAGGCTTTCACTTCCTCAGCCAGACACACAGAAAGCATTTTTATGCTAGATCAAATCACATCACTCCCTTTCGCCACCCCTCGCTCGGACAAAGCTTTCTCTCCCCCCAGTCTCCTTTCTTAATGTTGGAAATTCTCTCTGTTTTTCACAAAGCTATCTCACCAGATAACTCTATATCCTTTTCCCCTGTGTTCCTCTTTTCCTCTCCTCTCCTCTCTCCCCCCTCCCTCACCCAATCCTTTTCCCTCCCTTCTCACTGCAGGCTCTCGCCTCCTTAAATGTGGCGTTTAGCGTCGTTTAGCGTGGTCAGAGAGCATGAAAAATGTGACACTTTCCCAGCCGTGGCTGCCTTACGCTCCGGCGCATCCCCATTGTGTTTCTGCATTGTTGTGGGTGATTTCTTCTCTGCAGAAACTCTACTGTATGAAACACTCATGCCTGTCTGAGCTTTGGCATGCTCCAGTTATGCTGTAGTGTCGCTGCATTAGCGAGCAAAAGGGGGGGTGCAGGGGGCTGGCGAGTGGTGAGGGGGGTGGGGGTCAGGCTTGAGCGAAAATGGGAGGGGGACTGCAGAGACTGAGCGAACACATCGTGCGAGAGAAGGGTGGTGATAGAAAAAAAAAACCTGTGATAGCATGGAGGAAAGATGAGAAAAATAAAAAGAGAACAAGAAGAAAAAGAGGAATATTATACCCTAAGAGAAAATATTTCTGTTTTGAATAGCTTTGCATTTATTTCTGCCTGCTGTTACATTTTGTAATATCGTGTGGGTGTTAGTGATTGAATGATAATGCTGGGCATAGATCTGTTTCCACTGTACCTTGGAATAAATTGCAGACTCCATGACCTCTCCATCTCTGTACCAGGTGATCTCAGCAGCAGGTTTGGCTCCCGAGGCTTTGCAGGTGAGGTTGTGTGGTGTGTGGGCCTTAAGACGTACAACAGGGCCGCCCTCCACCACAGGGTCTGAAGGAGGAACTGTAAAGCAGAACAAACATACCACTCAAAACAAAAAAACTCATTACAGCTCCAGGCCAGCACAGAGCTGCAGAGAAGTCGTAGCGATATTGAGCTTGCTGTTGCTCTTAGCTCAGCATCAATATATGGCAACGGCAAAAGAAGCAAACAATATCTCCTTATGGCCATGTGTCTGTTTAACAAGGTGTAGTTTCAGACAGGAGAAAAGACCAAGAACAGTTGTCATTTGGAAAAAAAAGAAAAAACAGACTCAACCTTATTTATTTCCTTTCTTGCGACTAGCATTATTACTCTATTTGCTCTTACTGTTGCAGAGTGATGTTTCGACTGAATTGCTTATTTGTTCATTTATTTGCATGGTTTCGCACGCACCACTGGCAAGCCAAGCGTGCCACCCCTGATGAAGGCGTCTATCTCCCCAACCAATAAGAGAAGGCGTAAACATGGGGTTTGTGCTGGCCTTTCTCGCTCCCTCCACCGAACCAATTTCACTGTGTGTATCTGAATTGTCAGAGGTCCTTCCGCTGCCGCGGCACGGACACTAATGGAATCCGAGTGCTAGGTGATTTTAATTTCCATGCCGATTCCCCTGACTGCACTCCCGCCGTTGACTCCTTTGACTGTGCAGGATTGCTTTGGTCTCATCTGGCCACATTGATTTACACACACACGCAGGCACGTGTACATTCACCCACATGCACAAAAAAAGCCCCCTTCTCTCTTTAACACTCCTTATGTCCATATATAAACCGCAGGCTCCTGAGCGATGTACCTGATTTCATTTATATGTATATGAAATGCACATAATGTTCACCAACCACCTGCCTTGGTCTTTCCGAGTGCATTTAATGTAGAAAGGCAGTTTTGATCAACTTTCTTTGCTGCTGGCTGGCTCGCTGTGTGTGGGCATGTGATGACTGTGCGGCTTTGTGCTGCTCTCTGCAGCTTTGACAGTGACACACAGAGAGGTGGGCTGATGAACACAGGTGAGCTCTCTGAATCTATTCATTTAGTTGAAATGTTCTTACAGACTGCTTGTGATCTCAGTCCGCTTGCCTTTCCATGGCAACCCTATCTGTACTGCCTGCCACCCGGCCTTTAAGAACTCAGAAAACACTGGCAGCAGATATATTCATGGACAACAGGCTGTGGAATGAAAGCTTTGTGTTGGGGCACAAGCTGCAGCATCACGCCTCCAAAATTGTTCCCTCTAAGCTTCCCCCCCTTTCCACATGCTCGGAGGTGAAAATGTGGACAATTGACAGGACTAATTATTGAGTGATATTCCTTTGCATGCCACCAGATGCCAGCAGTGCTTTGCCGATTCCAATTCCCACAAGACCCTGCCTGCCCCCAACCCCCCCCCACTTCCTCCCCCACCTCTGAACGTCTGCGTGAAGAAGTAGATCACTCACATCATGTTAATGTAGAAACCGCCTTGTGGTTGACAAATGTTGCGGCTCACTGTAAAATGTGCTAACTGTGCAGACCCTGACTTTCAAGCGACTACGCAAGTCATTTGTGACTGCAGCAATCACATTATCCTGGACGTCCACAGGCTTGATTACTGCTACCGAGAGCGGAGGGCTTTCCTTTTTTTTCCAGCTGAATGTCTTGGCTGAGCCTTGCTTGGTTTGAATTCTTTCAGGACATGATGATGTGTTTTTTTTTTCTTTCAACCACGAAACTAGATCTACAATGAGGTTATCTTTGAGTGGTGATAAGAGACTGTTTCATGAATTGCAAATCACTGGAAGAGTGTTTTGATGTATTTTTAATTCATCTATGATAAGTTGGCATTTGAATGGGAAATACACAAATAACACAATACACAAAATTATCTTTGTGTATCATATTATTTGTATATTTGTCCACATGCTTCTGTGTTTTGTGATGAAGACACTCCCCTGATTGTTCCTGAGTGCTGCCAGCCCGCAGGCCTTGGCACGAGGGCTGGCTGTGAGGATCATGCATGAGCTGTGTATCTTACCTAGTACAGTGAGCTTGGCACGGTGGGAGCGCAGTGCCGCCTGTGTAGCCTGACACTCATACACCGCGTCATCCGCCAACTCTGCCGAATCGATCAGCAAGCTGTGCTCGCCTGATAGCGGGTCGCCCATTAAGGAATAGCGCGTCCAGCCTGCGTGAAGCCAGCACAGAGAATAGAGTCAGAGACAAACAAACCGACCGACAACAAACACATAATGAAAGAACTATAAAATGAACAGACTTGTGCCTCGAACAAAGGCGAGAGAAACGTGGCAAGGCTCTGTAAGACACAAATGAAAGCAAGCAGCACCTCGCTGGGCCAGGAATTGAGCCGCCGTGTTAGCAGAGCAGCGTGAGGCTGGAAATGCAACACGTGAGAAGGCTGCTGCATGAGGAGCCTGTCCTTTAAACACAGACACAATAAAGATGGGGTGGCTAAGGTCAAGAGGAAGCCTCTCCACCTTCTCTCTAGTCTGCCACACATTTAAATGTCAGTGCGTGACAAAAGCCAATTGATTATCTACCTTCCTACAAGACCCTTAAAATGCTAAGCAACAAATTAAAGTTCGTCGTGTGCAGCAGGAGCCGACCTGTCTGCGGTACATTGTTCTCTAAACATTAATTTGCGTAAAACTCCAGCGTTTGACAGAGAGAGACTGGGTTTCTAATGAGACCTGGCATTGATCGCAGCGAGACAGACTGAGGCAAAGAGAGCAGTAAACACACACAAAGCAGTGGAGAAAAGAGACGGACAGACAGGGATGAAAGCTCAGTGATAATACCTGGTAGATCTCTCTCTCCACCCAGGGCCAGGCCGTCTTTGGTCCACTGCACCATGCCCCGATATCCCACAATGACGCAGGGCAGAGTCACTGACTGACCAGATACAACCACCTGGTCCTGGGGCTGCTGGGAGAAGTAGGCTGCCTGGGTGGCGGCTGAGGGGAAAAGAGAGAGAAAACATGATGTGAACACAGCATCTCTTGGAATTCACATTTTCCTGATGGTAGATGGACAACTCATACTGAAATAGCTATAAAATTTATGGGCACGCAGAACACTGCTAATGGCATTTCAGAGAATGTAAAGGCAGCGTGTTTCTGCAGAGCCAGCAGAGATGCAGCATGGGAAAAGTGAAACCTGCACTGTAAGGGGTGTGAAAGCAGTAAGTACGAAAGAGAGCAGACTGCCATGAACTGGCCCGCTCGCTCTCTCTTGTTTTCATGGCACTCGCTGAGAGCAGGGACGAGGCTGACATGTGTGAAAATATGTGGCTTCGAAAGAGGAAGAGTCAGCTGCGCCTCATAACTTATTTAACTCTTTCCCAAGACCATATGGTTATATGCTGGCTGACATGAAGCAAACACACTTCTGGGGAGGGAAAAAAAAAATCTGCCACTCTTTCAGTGTGCTTTTTTGTAAAAATGGATGTTAAACAATCAAAACTCCATTAAAGTTCCCAGGGGAGCCATCCGTTTGAGCTCGCTGAAAGTCGGCGGAGACACCTGCCGCCGTTCCGCTGCTGTGTTTAAGTACGGCACGCAGTCTCACCGGATTGGCTGGCCTGCCTTCACATGCATTCAGAAACACAGCGTGAATATGGATCCGCCGTTCCAACTGTTTGTGCCACTATGCTAAAGATTGAGTATTACAAAACCTACTGGCAGGGGAAGATGGCAACACTCCAGAGGTAACTAATCCGTAGGGGAAGGTAGGAAGAGAGGGAGAAAAGGCAGTTGGTTGGTTATCTGAGTGGGGTGTCTGTGTGAGTCGGGAAGAGGACTTTAGAAAAAAAAAACCCTCATTCTTCTTCCCTCTTTCTTTGTTGCTGACTGGAGAATGGAAGGGAAGGGGGACAGAGGAAGATAAAGAGGGCTCTATTCAGGCAGTGCTAAGCCCCCCCCTGAACTGCTTCTCTTGGTGGGAGCGCTTAAACAGACAGGGTTGCCCCCCTCCCTCCCAGCGAAGAAAGCCTCTGAAAGGAGGGCAACATACGGCGGCCAGAGACGCGCTATTGTCCCCTTGTCCCTCTCTTTTAATAGGCCTCTTCATTTCCAATCAATCCTGCTAAATGCAAGTTTAATAGCTTTTCAATAGCAGCTTTTCCCCCCAGAGGGTAGCTGGGATTTTCTCTCTCTCTCACCCCTTTTCTCTTTGCCCATCTCTTCCCCCTCCATTCTCTCGAGTTTTTCTTTCTTTTTGAAAAGGGAGGAGGGGGGAGCTTCTGAGCTTGTTGGCAGTGTTTATTCCACACTCAATTATCCACTTCATCTCGGGGTGCACCATGGACTGAACCCCGGCCCTCGCCTCCCCTCTCCCCTTGAGCCCTCCTGCCTCCGTCTCCAGACGACGACAATTAAAGCCGCCAAGCGGAGAGTTCATCAGGAACGTGAGTCCTCCGTGGCTCAGAAACCGTTGTGCTTCTCAACAACTGTCTCAAGACCCATTTTCACATGCACCCATTCTCCCTTACTCTCCATCTGGGCCAAAGGAGATGTTAATAGATAGTTGAAGAGAGAGAGAAAAAAGATTAGAGAACAATGCACGTTAGCTGGCCAATAATGTCTCCCTGTACATGATTTTTACCAAAGTGTTTGAAAAGCCTATCGAGCTGTGGATGCAAACAGGTAGGCTGTATGTGTGTCACGCGCCGCAGATCAAAAGAGGCCAATTTAAGAGCGTCAATGAGAAGTGAAACATCTTCTAGCTCAGGCTATTAGGCGTTTAGCGAAGGCTGGCATTTTCCAATCATACCTTCAAAAATGCTGTTTGTACAGTCTGCCCGCCTGTCCCTAACATTCTGCCTTTATGAGCTATTGAGCGTTTTCATATGCCTCCAGTTGCAGGGCCAGTTCAGGATTTTCCTCTTTCTACTTGCAACAGTCCAAACATTGATTGCAATTAAGTATCTTGCCCAGAGTATCTAAATGTTTACAATGGGTAATAATTCACTGCATTGGTTGATTGTTCAGATGGATTACATGCATTGAATTGTGTCTCTTCACCTCACCCACATGCAATTTCTCATGCTCACATATGGCAATTAACGCCACGCGCGCTCACACATACAAATGCAGGCGTACAAATATAGAGTACAGCGTATGTGCTGTAGCGAACGTCTTCACACCATATGAGTGATTCATTGCTCTCAGGATCCCTTATTGAAAATGCTCAACAGAACATCTCGACTGGCTAATGACTCATGCCAGATTCCTTTAATTCCTCCTTGCTGAATTAGACAATTCTTTGACGGTGTATTAGCAGCTTAATTACATGAATACATTTCTGACAGAGGGGGAGAGAGAGGGAGGAACGGAACCAGACAAAGAAACGGTGGAGGAGAGGCAGTCAGAAGAAGTAGGGAGCTGTGGGTGTGAAGAAGCTCGTTCTTGGTGTGCTGCAGTGTCACGTACACACACACACGCATGTACACAGGCGCCACAACACCACGGCTTTCAGTGTTTTCAGCAGACTCAAAATGAGGAGCTTGTCTTTTGGCTGCAATTGAATCACATTGGGAAAGAAAGATCTGAATCCCCCTTGAAATCCCAACATTTCTGCAGTGGATGTAGTTTTATTTACCATGTCGTCTTGAATGTTACGCAGGTAAATATGTACAGTGTAGATTAGTGGTGCCACATGTGGTGTGCTTAATGTTACTTTAAAGGCAGTTAAATGTTAGATTTACAAGTCCTTGTCGCAAAAAATGCAACATTTACTCATTTCTTACCTTTGCTGTCTGTGTGTGTGTGTGTGTGTGTGTGTGTATGAGTGTATGTGTGTGCTTTTCCATCCCCCAGTAACAAGGTCAAAACACATTTGGCCTGATACATTTTAATCCGGATTTCTCAAAATGGAATATCATTTCACGCCGCTGGATGCACATAGGGCCAAGTTTATGTGTGTGTGCGCATTTCTGCCCGGCTGTGTGAGCTCACTGTGTGTGTTTGCCTGTCTGAAAATGTGCTGTGGATGTTTATGTCTGTATGTGTGTGTGTGTGTGTGTGCATCTGAATGTGTGAATGAGTGTGGAGGGTGGGGCAGTGTTAATAGGGAAAGCAACTTGTCAGGCACCGCAGGGCACATTTAGCAGTTACTTTGACACAGTGACTTTGCTGTTTTCTGTCACATGGTCGGAGTTAAGTGCAAAACAGCCTCTAAGACTTGGACACAACCTATTAAAGAGCTTTGCGTCCACCCTGGCACCGCCTGCACTCTCCCTCCTTCATCCGAACTGATAGGGATACACTCACATCAGGAAGGATCAGGAAGAGATGGACAGATGTCAGCAATGATCCGTACACCACTGGACATCTGCCTTGATAGAATTAGATTGAACCAGTCACTGTGTGTGTGTGTACTGAAAATGTGTACGTGTAAGCGCCGGCCGTGATGCTAAAGACTGAGCAAGATAATGGCACTGCAGATGACCTTTAGATAAAATGTGGCTCTAACACACACAGTACAGTGCATTCACCACAGTCATTATCTGTTACGCCATTTTGGTAATATGAGAAAAAACAGCATTTCAGGCCATAAATCAATTGAACCCAGCATTCAAAAAGTCAGATGCTTCACATAAAAAATAAAGTAACATCAGACTCCTGTTTGTAACAGCTCAGGCGATGCACTCTGTCCATTTCCCCGTGTTTTTGCAATGAGGCTCAACTGCATATGTTCATTCACTCTAAGAGGCTCCGAGCTGCGTTCACAGAGAGTCCTATTTTAGTCCTGATTTTATTCCATGTCCTCATTCCCATCCAGTGCAAAGAGTGCAACATCCAGTCCTGTGGGGTCTATAAATATAAGTGCTCTCAACTTGACTGGACAATTTGCTCTGTGCAGTAATAATTCAAAACGTTAGGAAAAAAAAAATAGCGCACAATATCTTCTTGCATTTTTGCCCCCCAGCGGTGGAGGCACGATCCTGCGGGCCAGCTGGTCTGAGTTTTCCACAATAAGAGCCGGAGAGGAGAAAATGAGGAGGAAAAAGACAACAACAAAAAAAAAAAAACCCAAACTGCAGCACAAAACAAGGCAATTGGCAAAAAAAGTGTCAAGCTTGGAATAAACAACCCCTTTCCCCAAATGCCATCCATTGTGCCTTGTCTAGATAAGGCTTCTAAATCGGGCTGGAAAATGCAAGCTCCATTTCTCTCTGTATGGAATTATTATCCCTTTGTTTTGAGTCAGGCTCTTTTGTCTTCCCCTTCCTGTGTGTGTGTCTATGTTTGTATGTGTGTGTGTGTGTGTATACAAAGTAGACAGTCGTGCTGAGGTAGCCGAACCAAAAGAGCATGTCACAAAGGGGACCCTGCACCCATCTCATGTTTGATCTGGCTACTAAGCTCATTACCATGACTCCTACAGAAGCTCTGAGGGCTCGAAGGGGGCCTAACAAGAGATACCACCCACCAACCAGTGGCAGCATGGCACTCAACACATGCTCTACGTGTGTGAGCACCTCAGTGTTTTTCTTTGACTTGGACCCGTTGCAAACAGCTCCAGCTTGTGCCTCTGCAGATGGCCTCCTCTCTCACACCTTTAATGCGTCCCGGCCTCTCTTCAATCCTTTCTCTCCCACGTTGCATTCCAGCTGCACTCCCACCCACTCTCTCTCTCTCTCTCTCTCTCTCGCTATCTTTTCTCCCATTCTGCGTTTTTGTGCCCAAATTGCAGTCTAACAGCTTTTTAAGAGCTGTTTTGCTGGCGTTTAATCCTCCTAGCCTCCCCTTTCAGCCTTTATTCCATTGTGAAAATCTTGGCTCAGACCTAGACCCTTTTTAGAGAGTGGACCCGCTCATCCACCCAGCCCCCCCCCCCCTCACGCTGCTCTGCTGATACTCCCACCCAGGGCATTCCCTCTCATTCCTGCATCCCTCTACAATCCAACTCCATCCTCTCATCCCCCTGTTTATCACTCATACGTCTACAGTCAGTGAGCCGTGATCCCTGAAATCAATGCCTAGCAGGCCCCCCTCTCAGAGTTATATAAGGTGTTACTAATTGTTGATTTGCTTTTTCCGTGGCTCTTTCTGCCATCACTCTGCTTTTCCAGACTCCGTGTCAGCTGTCATCTCCTGCCAGCCTCTACCCTGCTCTTTCTCTCCCCGTCCCTTCCTCCCCTCTATCCTGTATCCCCCCGTCCCTTTCTCTCGCTCTCTGCATCCCTGGTGTGAAAATCACAGGGGTTTGTGTCAGCTTGTCAACACAGCACTCAAGAAAGCAGGGTAGAGGGAACAACAGGAAGGAGAAAAAAAAGAGCCACTACATGTTAGAAAGACGGGAAAAACTGAGGAAAGGTAAAAATGGAAAAAGTGGGCTCCTGTCAGCTTCCAATTGCAAAGGAGCGGGCCTGAGCGGGGATTGATGGAACGCTGTAATCAGTCTGTCTCCGAGGCTGTCACCACGAGGTTTTTCTCTGCTGGAGTAGGGCACTGCACACATCAGGGCAGCACTGAGGCTGATCGCATGGGAGACTTGGCAGAGTTTCTCTCTGGGTACCTGCTACAGCAGATGCAGTGGATAGAGTAATAGAGTGGCATGCATACAAGGAGGGGAAGAAGGGAGGGGAGAAAGAAGGAGGATGGTGTGTGTGTGTGTGTGTGTGTGTGTGTGGGATAGGGTGGGGGGGACCAAGAGTGCTGATGTGACATAGTCAGTGTGTGAGTGTATGTGAATGGTTCGCAGAGTCACTGTGCTGCAGTGCCTGTACAATGTGCCATAAATACACTCATTCTCATACTGTCTTGGACTGCGCACACACGCACACACAGATGCGCACTCACTGTCACAGCCCCATTTCTTTAGGGTTACTAGTGGGCAGAAGCATCTCTCCAAGTATAATTCTAGCGCAGCTTTTAAACAGCCCCTCCTCACCACCACCACACTCTGAAGCCAAGAGCCAAAGAGCTGACTCCATGTAGACAGATAGCAAGTGACTGGCTGGCTGGCAGGAGGACAGGAAATAAAAAGCCATATAAAAAAAAGAGAGAAAAGGGGAGGGAATCAGTGGTGGCTGTATGAAATTGTCTGCACACATCAGCCAGCAGTGTTGACAAGATGTTGATTGAGCTAGTCTTGTCATTTCGTGTCATTCCTGCTTACCCCCTGGTGTTTTCACTGCAAAACAGCTGCTGGCTGGATCTGTGTCACAGTTCCAGCCCTTCTCTGTCCCCCCTCCCTGCTTTTCTCTCTCTCCCTCTGTCTCTCTCGCTTCTTCTTCTTTCTGCATCCCAATTTCCCTCTCCGGCTCCCTCCCCCTCTTTCACCACTGTTTGGATGGAAGGGCTTTCAGTATAATTTACTGTGCTTTTAAATCATTAACTTCTTGTGCTGTTTGCAAAAGCTCTGGTTTAGTGTGTGCATAACAGCTGACATGGTGGATAAAACAGTAATGGCGCGCAACATGTGACGGAGAGGCTTCTCAAAGATGGGACAGGAATTAAGAAAAAAAAACGAATTACGTCATCTCGTTCCCTGATTCAGACGTCACAAAGTAAATGAGGCAAACAAATACGTCTATAAATAAATAATAGATTAAAAATCCATAAAACAATGAGGAGATCATGTTAAAATTGCCTCCATCTCTTGCTTTTTCTAAAAGGCGGCAGCAATGAAAACAAAGGAATTCTCTACATAGATTCTGTACTGGGACTCTGGGCCTAATGCCCTGGAGTGTCAATTAATTTAGTCTAGGGATTTGCGGCCTACTCTTCCTAATTGAGCCCGGTGGAGACCCCCTTGGCTCTCCACGATAGGAAGTAGTGCGTTTCATAATTAATATTTTTTTTTCCCTTTATTATTATTATTTTTTAATGAGGGTGGTAATGTTGTAAATGTATGCATCTCATTAGAGTAAAAGGGCCATCTACGCTATTGTTCACTTCTGCAGTGTTTGCTGCTGGTGAGATGAATAAGAGAGACAAACTCATTCAGACGCAGCAATGGCACATTGAAGTCAAAGCTTTGTGTGTTTGAATATAAAACAGAGCTTGCTCAATGAGAGTCTCATTAGTGTTGCTTAATATGTGTGCTTTTAAAGCTTAGAGGTTAATGCCCGACTTGCCTCCATTTCAGTGGAGCTCTCTTTAATTTGATGCATAATTCTTTTTTGTCAGCAGCTGACAAGAGCCCCTTTAGAAAAAGCAGCCGGGCTGTGTTGTGAACTCTGCATCCAACAGGAGCACAAAAGCACAAACACTCTTCTAATTAAACCTGTTTAAAATGTTTCTCTTCGCTTTCCTTCTCATGCTCGCTCCACATTACAGAAGATATTTAAGAACTGTCCTATCTTCCCATCTCTCTGTCCAGAGAACATAACTCCTGGCGATTAAACAAATTACCTTCTGTCCCGGGAGAGCCATGGATCCAGTGGAAACAATAAGTGTGTGATTCACAATACTGCCGCCTCTCTGTTCTTACAAACGGCCTTCAAATTGCCATTTATTAATCAATGTCTGTGGTTGGTGTGTGACCAGAATCCCTCTTCCCTTTGCATCTGGAGGTGGAGAAAGTTTTAATTTAACATCACGTTTTTATTCCGTTCATCAGATTGCCTCTAACTTGAATCATTTCGTTAAAATTACTGATGACTAAGAGTTTCCACGACACAAGAAAGGGAGGCAAAAAAGCGTTACCTGACGACCTCAATACATCCTGCTTTGTGGTGAGAAAAAGAAGGGAAGGGGAAAACTAATTTCCTGAAACTCCATTTCTTAAGCGTTGATTAGTAAAAGGAGCATAATTAGAGTGAAATGTGAAGTCAGGGTTTTTTCAGATTGCGCCGCTTCCTCTAGAAAAATCAGGCCATGATTAATGAATAAATGATTAATGAGCGAACTAATTAATCAATTAATTATTAAGCATGCACTCTGAACAAGAAACGGGTAGGATGATGGTGAACAGTGGATATAAGGGATGGTTAGGTTGTGTGTTAGAGAAAAAAGGATTTAGGATAATCTCCCTGTTTGTTCTGTCAGTTTGTTTTGTCTTCCGTTACAGGGGCGGATGAGGAAGAGGGCGGACGGGAGGAGATGGAAGGCTCAGCCCTTGTCATGAGCTTCCTGAGTCGTGTGTAAGAGACCTGACCTCAAAATGCTGCATTTGCACCCCCCCCACCCCCCTTTCTCTCTGTAAATCTCGGGGTCAGGTCTTGAGGTTATGCAGCGGTGACGCCTGGCATAACATTCGCAAACTACAGCTGATGATGTTTGCGTTGGGAAGGCCGAGCGCCTCAAAGTCGACACCTCTAAGAAGGGAGAGAATAATGCAAAGTTCGCTTCACTAACCAGTCGCCTCTCCTCCTCCTGTCTTTAACTAGGACACCCCATCAATCTTTGATAATGTGCAGTGTGGGTCTCTCCTGTGTGACCAGGCTGATGAGACATCACAGCAGGGATTGATGTATGAAATGCAGGCACTGAATGTAACTGTGATATACTGGACCGTTTCAAGTTAAGTTTGACCTTTTTTTCCCGGATATTAATCGCTGCAGTAAAAGAATATATGTGTGATACATATATCCCTCCCCCAAGAGTTCCTTACACTTTATTCTTTGGCACGGGTCTCTTCTACACCTTCGGTTTAGCGATGGTGGGTTTTTTTTTTCAAGTCTGCCAAAAGTCCCCAGAGCTGCTACACAACAGGATATGGGACACAAAATATTATTTTATAAGCGGATGGGTTTATTGTTTCTATTAAAATGCAGCATTACTCTATAAAGCTGCATTTTCCCCACCTCCCCTCGACACCCGGAAACACGTCCTCAAAGCGAGGAACATGAGAGAAGGATCTTTCATCCCTGCATATCTTTCCTGGCGTTTACTGCTGGCCTTATTAACAGACTTGTGAGTGACAGAGGCAGAGTGTGCTGGGAGAATCTCAAGGGGCTTTGATGGAGGCAAGCGATGGAGCTGCGGCAAGCTGAGGGCAAGATCATGCTTACATTTATCCGCTCAAAGTGCTTTGTAAAGTTCTTTGTCTACGTTCTCTTTTTCCAAACGCTCCTTTTACTTCACCGTATCTTCAAGTCTTTTGTTTTTTTTTTCTAACGGCCACTGGCTGGACTAGTGCCGCATTCTGTCCTAATCATACCATGGCATTGCAGATTTCCTCAGAGTCAAGCGGGTGTGAATAGGTCTTTGTCATGCTGGGTGGGTTGGCTCATTGACTGTGAAAACCTGGACATATGGTGGCTGTGTGTCGGGATGTATCGTGGCAGAGAATGCCGTGGGTTGGGCTCTTGACCCTTGCCTGGCCTTTAACACCTTACCGGCTGCAATAGAGTCTGCGGCTTGATGAACTTAAACACTTCATTGTGAAGTCTGTTTTGGGGTGTGTTTTCTTTGGGGTCTTACCCTGGATGAAGAATGTACGGTTCGCAGCAGGGGCAGATGTGTGATATGTGACTGTTTTACCAAACACGTAGCACGCGCCTTTTCTCAGGCTGCAGTGAAACACACAGATGGACACGCACTTTGTCTGTAGCACGTTTACGCGGTAGGAGTGAAGCAACGCCGGACGGGAACAGCGCTTGCATCTTTGATGGCCAGACTTCTGCTGAGAAATCTTCTTTTGTCCTGGTGCGATAAGACTGTTAATTAAGTGTCTAACAGGAATGTCTATAGCTTCTACTATGGTGACACTGCCGCCCAAATAGAACCAGATTACACAGGGAAATGAGTTCAGCGTCTGTCCTCATGTCTGGTCATACTACAAAGACAACAAAAGCAAACTAAACTTTTGAAACACACCTCTTGAGTTCTCTGCACTCTATCTGTCTGTCTCCAAATCAAGACTTTCTTTGCAGGTCACATCTAGCGAGTGGCCTCAGGTTTGTGGCTCTGATAAACAAGTGGAGCGTTACGTGCTCTTAAACCCATCTGGTGAGATGATCGATCATTAGACAGAGTGTGGAGATAACTCCCTCAGCTTTGCCTGCTGGCCACCACTGATCCCATATCACCCTCGCAGGATATGGTATGAATCACAGAAAGTTGAGATCGATCTATATAGATTGTGCCGCTTGATTACAAATAGAAAAAAAAAAATCCCATTTGGCTTAGCCACCGGAATGCCTCAGAGTCTGGCTGTGTTTGTGTGAAGTGTGTGTGTGTGTGACTTCATCTACGTGTGTGAAATAATCGTTTTTGAACTTTCTCCTTTTACCTGTTTCTGATATTTGTTGAGCCCTCTCTACAATCTGTCCTACCTTCATTCATTTACTTTGCTCAGTCCATCCTGCTCTTAAATCTCCCTTCTTGAGGGAGTCCTCTTTTAAATCTTAATTAAAACAGACTCCAAAACCCCCCACCCTCCCAGGGGCTGGCTGAAAGCAGCTTAGAACAATCAAGAGGACGGATTAGAAGTGAGAAGAAAAGAAGAGAAGAGGAGACGCTAGAAGAAGGCGGGGAGGGGAGGGGGGGGAGAAAAAAACAACAACGACGTGAAAGGAACGGCAGAGAAAAATATTGAGAGTAGAGAGAGAAATGACCCCTTTCCTTCATCCCCCTGATCCTCTCTCCTTCCCCCTTCGCTTCATCTCTCCCTCTCTCTCAGGGCTCTGGAGTCTTGGCCTGACCTATTGACATTCAGCTTCTCGGCAGATTAAGCAGCGAATGGAGCCTCTGGAAAGGGTAAACACACTGGAGGAACAATGACCAACAGGCGGCAACCTTATTGGATTCTAATTAACTGCCAGGAGAGATGGCTGGGGGCATGTTAAGTGCTATGGGACACAAGTTAGAGCCCCAGACCTTAAGTACCACACCTCACATCACCTACACTCCCCTCCTTTCTTGTAGATCGTCTTCCTTTATCTTCCTCGGTATCTCTCTATCCTGCCTATTCTTCTCTCTTTCACTCTATTTGCCCGCTGTTTCACATATGGCCCATGAGAACGGCAAGCAGAGGCTTTTAAAGCGCTCCTCAGAGAGCTATTTGCCACCCCTCTTTCCTGGGCCACCTCTCCCTTTCTTTCTCCCCCTCTTCCTCTTTTTTTTTTAACAAGGTGGAACGAGACTCGTCCCCCAGAGGTAGCTGTTTGAGCGATAAGGTTAAAACGGGCTGAAAAATTGGGAGAGATTATTTGATATTGAAGAGATTGAATTATATGGAGTGAGGGAGAGGGATGAAGGAGAGCAGAATCATTTTTCTGCATTGCCCTCGGGAGGAGCGTTACCGGAGGGAACGCGGGGAGCTAAACGGGGAAGGAGGATCTAAACCTCAGTGGTCACATATCTGAGAATACGACCAGGTCTCGTCTCTTTTTGTGCTCCGATTCCAATTAACCAGAAGGATAATTTGAGTGTGGATCCAAGCAGGACTTCCTCTATGTGTGAACTTTCTCACTGGTGCAGTGGGTCCTCTGTCTTTGAGTGGTCCCCTGATTAGGCCAACTCACAATGGTGTTATGGTGTCTGGGGTCCCCTGTATGGAACCACAAGCACTAATTAGACCGGTCTCATTAATGCGCTAGTGTGAGAGAGAGAGAGGACTGTCATGCGTTGAGGATGTCAGAGTGTGTGTGTGTGGGGGGGGGCAATGCCCTGCTAGAGACAGGCCATCGTCACCTCAGCAGGCATATAAAGCAATTCATTAATTGGTGTGAAAACAGCCACACATGCGCAAACACAGACACACACTCTCACACCTCAGCACAAATACACATACTAATGTTATGGGTATTCCATGAACCCGTTGCTTGTTAACACATTACCTGGGATCAAAGAGGCAAAAGCTGGAAGGAGACAGGAGCAGAGGAGTCATTATTTGTCCAGGAAAACTGCAGCCCACTGTTATGTTTGTCCTTCGGCAAACCTGGCAGAATAGCGCTCTCATCCGTTTCACAAAATGGAAGGATCTCTTCCCTCGTCACCATCATGTGAGACTCTTTGAAACCCTCAGAGTACTTTTTTTTTTTTCAATCAAAGCTGGGAGGAAATGAATCGAAGCTTCAGTTGTGATCCGAGCCTGGAGGTATAGAAGGGATCCACATGACCACTGCCCATTTCCACACCATTACAGCAACAGTCATGGGTGTAATAGGTTGAATTGGGCCATTGATTTCTCTCATGCACCCTCTCTTTCACCCAAAAAACTAGCCGGTGCCAGTTCTCCCAGTTCTTTTTAACAAAACATCACATGCTGAAAGACAGCTCACACCAAAAAATTTAAACCCAATGAAAGAGCACACACTCACACACACAACCAATACAATATGTCCCAGCTTGAGTTCCTGGGGAGTTAAACAAAAGGACTTAGTTTAAATTGGCTTTTAAAGAACTCCCCAGCACAATCAGGGAGTTGACTTGAGCTACTATAGTGTGTCAGAGGACTCTTTAGAGAAAGAAGGGTAGTTAGGCCGAGGTCTATAGTGCAGTGAATGGCTAATCTAAAGTGTGACGGCTCAAGAGCTTCCCTCGACCAGCCTCAATAGGCCTCCAATCAAGCCTGACTGCCCCTCAATCTTTGGTCAGCTGTTTTAACTTGCTTGTGATTGAGTAGCTTCATTAAGGGCCTATTTATCTTTCCCTGTATCACAGTCCTGAAAGACTGGTGACATGCTCACCACACCCACGCAACGCCTACATGTGAGTTTGAACAGATGCACAACTGCATTAGCACATGCAGAACATCCCTCGACACAACACTGGCGGTGAGCGTGGTCCTTTTCAGTTTCTTCTTTTTTATTCTAAACTCTCAACTTTTACAAGACAAGCTACAATCTCATCAGCTTTCCAGCACATTTAGAACGGTAGGCTGAGATACCTTCGAGGGTTTTTGGCATGTGTCTGTGTTGAAGCGTAATACCGCCTGGATGAAATAGCAGGCCGGGTCAAACCGTGACCTCACGCAGACAGAGACCCTCCCAAACAAGCCACAACAAACAGCTTTCTGTAGCCACTCTCCGCCTTTGATCTGAAGAAGCAGAGATGAGATGTGTCTCCTCTTTCCTCTCCTCTCTTTTGCCCTTTTCTCTTTTTCTTTACGACTTCTCCTCATATCTCCCCTTCCCCTCCCGCTGAGCAGGTGTACTAAATGAGGTGACTATTCCAGCAGCATTGGACCGCACCTCAAAGTGCAGTCTGTGAAGAGGGCTTTTCTCTCCTTCCCTCTTATCTTTTATCCCTACCATCGCCCCATCTCCTTTACTCTCCCTCTTCCTTTCCCTTTATCCCGCTCCATCCCCTTTACTTCTTTTAACGTGTTCCCTCGCACTCTTGAATATGAAATAGAGAGGGCCAGCCATGCCTCTCATCTATTTGAATTCATCTACACCTCCCTGTCTATCTCCCTCTGTGCATCTCTCTCTCGGCCTATTGTCTATTTAGCTATACGTCTAATTATGCTGTCTCACTTATGTAATTAGCGCAAAAATAAATGGCTGCCATAGCTTTGTCTCTCCCCTCTGCCCCTCCCGTTGCAGGCTCCGAGAAAACAAATTATGGAGAACAATAGGTACAAATGGCTTCTGCACCAAACCACATGATGGATGCAGCCTGGGTTCCCTGCATCTCATCCCTTTCTTTTTTCCCCTTCCTCGCTTACTCTCTTTACTCTCCCTCCCTTCTCCATTATCTCCAGCTCTATATGTCTCTGTTTGGAAACAGGGGAGGACTTGAGCACTCTCTCACCCAACTACCCTATCATTGTATGGCTGTATCATCTGTCTTCCCTTCTTGGCACTGACACTATATTCACACTGTCATCATATTAGGCAAGGTCCTTTTTCTATCCCTTTTTCTTTCTCTTTCTCTCCACTCTACTCTCTCTTTCCCTTCCCCTGCTGTTGTCTCCACTGGCACTCTCTCCTCCTCTATCCCCCAGAGCTTTCTATACACCACGACTGCAAAGCAAACGCCTGGGACTTTCTAAAGCAAACAGCCAGCATCCTGTGCCGTAGCCCCATCTGTGGATAGTCTGAGCAGGGAACAATCAGTCCCTCTCCTCCTCTGCTTCGTTCTCCTTCCAGCCCCCTGGGATCTGCACAGCACTAGGATGCCTCAGTCAGACGGGTGCAATGTGCTGGAACAATGGTTGGGCTGCTTCCTCCAGGAGGGGTGTTAGGTTCACCTCAGCCAGCTTGGGAAGCACTTAGCCATGTGTTTGTGCCCTCCTTGCGGCAGCTTCACAGGAATGTGGCAGAAGAGAGAGAGAGGGAAAAAAAACCCTTTACCTCAACCTCCAACACCCCCTATCCACAACTCTGCGTTTGCACGTTGACACATGCACGCATGCACACACACAACCACTTTTTGCGTGTCCAAGTGTACACCTGAGATCTAATGCTTAGCCTGAGGTGCTGAAATATCAACTTTCTATTAATCCCCCTCAGACTTGCAGTCAGTTACACCTTTGTTGTTTTTTTCACCTCTGCCACGCTGGAAGAAAAACAGCAGGTTTGGTTTACACCAATACAAGCATATCCATTACCTGAAATGCTAGGCTCCTGGCAATAAATCCCTTTGACCCCTCTACCTTCCTTTCCTTTCTTTTTCTCTCACTGCCTCCCCCCCCTTTCTCATGCTGAGCCCATTGCCGTCTCTGCATCGGCTTTCTCTGGCCCAACAGACGGCAGGAGAGAGACACACCTTACCCTCCTACCGGTTCAACCGCCACCCACCTCAACCACCCACACACTGCATTGTTCCTCACGTCTCTGCGCAGCTCAATAACATTAACATGTTTCGCCGTTGAGGGAGCCGCAGTTAAAAGCGCGATCGATAAGCTTTGACTGACACCCCTCAGTTGATAGCAAATTGGCTGCCTTCTCGCACAGACCTCCCAGGGCGAGCTCTGTCCAAAATGGAGAAAATGGAAATAAAAGACATCGCTTCACTTTCTCCAAACCTTCACCCTGCCTCCTACAACAAGCGGCCTTTTCATTGTTTTCATTGTGCACAGGAAGAAGATACTGCACCACAGCCAACCCACTATTTTGGTTAATGGTTGAGTCCCTAACACAATATTAGCCCTGGCGTTCCAGGCGATTTGAACTGACAGGAAGGGGAGATGAAAAGAAGAATAAGCAGGGTGGCTGGACTTCAAGGAACGAGTAGTTGAAGCACTTATTCCCACAAGGGTACGCACTGTTTCCACTGCTAATAAAATGAGCAGCGGGCAGGCAATCGCTTGTTTCCTTGAATGTGTTTTTACCCCTAGTTGGTTAAGGAGATGACATGTCCTGAGAGCTGGAGCATCATTAATTAGACAGTTGGACTTTGACTAATCGCTCCAGAAAGGGCACACAGCCCTGAAGATGCCAAACACTCATCTCAACTTATCATCCTCTGCCCCAGTGTGTGCCCTTGACCTCTGTGCCTGTGTGTGTGTGTGTGTGCCGCTTCCGTGGGCTTCTTGTGAGTCATTTCTGGATGATGTGCACATGCCATAAGCCCTGACACACAGCGAAACATTTCAGATGGTCTGTTTGTGCCACCGACAATCAATTTTCATATAAGGAGAGTAGGAAGAGAAATACATCAGCATCTAGTGTTAAATAAATACTGTCTGATGGTATTCCTAACTGGACTTTTCTTTTTCCTGAGCCCCTTTTCTCAGCTTGCCAGTATCTGTCTCTACCAGAGCTATCTTTAATATAAGGTTAAGGAACACGGCTGGTGAAGATAACACAGGAACAGATATTGCTGCAACGCAGAAGATAAATTTCAATTTGCTGTTGGTTTCTGTGTCTCGGCAGGAGATATGAAATTCTTGTCTTGCAGGCCAGGAATTGATTGGAAAATAAAAATGAATGTGCGGTCTAGTATGTCTGCGATTTGTCTGTTGTATGTTGGTTTCTGGGCTTGGGGTCTTTTGAAATGGTGATACATCTCTCTAGTAGGAAGTGACACTTGCATTTTGGGGGGAGATAAATGCAATCCAAGTCTGTCTTAAAATAGCTGCTACAGTGTAAACGTGACTGTTTCCCTTGGGGGACCGTTTTAATGACATGCACAGAATCCCGGTTTCTCCCTCTCTCTACTCTTTCCATTACCGTGTTTGTACAGGAGAAGAAAAGAGTAAACAAGTTTGCTCTGTCCCCACTAGTGTGTATGCTGATGATCCAGCCTGAAGGGCTATAAGTGGGGAAGAAGACTCCAGGCAATGGCAGGAAGCTGACATGACCCCCCTCCATTGTCCTATTCCCTGTCATTTCCTCCACCGGATCCTCTGACGGGGCCCCAGAGGAAGACAAGGTGAGGATGTGCACAGAAAGACACAAGGAGAAAGCGAAGACAAAAAGAGGAAGGGCGTGCAGGGGTAAAAATAATACTGGAAGAGGACGAGTGCCATCCATAGTTTGCTACCTGGCGACTTTGCCTTCCTGTGTTGAGCCATAGCGGCGTACACGTCCAGTTAAGTTGCTAACAGCTGATAGCGAAGCCTCGGGACACGCTGCCAAGTTCTTTATCTGTGTTTACCCGCATGGCAAAGCTGATTAGAGACAGGCAACGTTATGAAGACCCATTGTTTCCTTTCTCCTCCCGGTTTCTCCTTCCGTACACGTAGCAAGTGCGTGTGCGGGAAGGGGGAATGGGAGGATGTCTGTTTATGAAGAAAGGGCCGAAAGACAATGGCGTGTGTGCAGGACACGTCTTCAGGATGTGGAAAGAACAGCAGGCCATAGTTTAAGATCTTCTCCATCATTCAATGCTGTCTGTTTGTGTGTGTGTGTGTGTGTGTGTGTGTGTGTGTGTGTATGTTTGTACGTGTGTGTCCGCTCGATCAAATGACTTGTGAAAGTGAAAATCTAGGGGCTTTCTACAAACCTGATTCCAAAAAAGTTAGGCTGCTGTGTAGAGCAATCAAAAACAGAATGTGAGCCCATGTAGTAATCTCCTTTATACAATCATGTGTTTGACAAAGTGTTGAACCTCTCTCCATCCTTACTTGTGAACAACTGAGTCTTTCCAGGATGAACCTTTCATACCCAATCATGATCCAATCACCTGTTACCAATTAACCTGTTTACCTGTGGAATGATCCTAACAGGTGTTTTTGGAGCAGTCCACAACTTTCACAGTCTTTTGTTGCTCCTGTCTCAACTTTTTTCATTAACTTGTTTGCCATCAAATTCAACATCCCAGCTTCTTTGGAATCAGGGTTATACAAGATACATTCAAATGTTAACTTTTTGGTTGTTTGATTAAAATACTTAGCAAAACTACAATGCATATCTCGTTTATACGATATTAACTATAGCTCCAGCTTCAACAAATGTATAGATGTTAACACTTGATTTATGGCCACAACTGAATTCCGGAAATTCAGATTCGGCGTTCAATATAACACCCCATCAGCAAAGCCATTATAGAGAACTCACATAGACAGGAAATCAAAGTAGGCCAAAATTCATCTATATCTTTGCCATGACTATGTCTCCTAAATAATGCAGGACACTTCTGTTCAAGACTTAGCTGTGTTCAGATTCTGCTGCGTCTGCACTATTGTGCACCTCGTATCTAACACTCCTCATCGGCTGGCTGGGGTTCTCGCCGCCAAACTTTCCCCCACTTACGCACTTCATCCTCAATCTCTTTGCATCGCAGAGGCGCACTAGGAATGAAATTGATAGAGGGAGAGAAATGGAAAGCTTAAAGGAGAGATTTGAGAGCATGAGTATGTTTGTGTGTGTGTGTGTGTGTGTGTGTGTGTGTGTGTGTGTGTGTGTGTGTGTGTGAGAGAGAGTGAAAGAGTGTGTGTGACAGAGGGAGAGACAAGAGTAACAAGATGGAGAAAAGGTTAACGATGCTCAGCGGTCTTCCTCAGTGTTTCCCCGCTACTTGTCAGCTTAATCATTTAGGCACTGGTGACACATGCAAGTCTTATCCTTGCAACAAGACTCCCCTCTCTCTGCCCTCCCTCCCCCCTTCCTCATCTTAAAATCTTTTCCCTCAGCCCATCCGGACTCTCTCTGCAAGAATTCAAAGAGCAGCAGAACGACAGGTCATAAAATATGCACAATTCCCCAGAACCACTCTCTTGGGCCACACTGCCACTGCGTCCACAAACATATCTGCACCGCGTGAGGAAAGACAAATCTCTGGTAATGGGAAAGGGAAGGATGATGGGTTGGCGAGGAGAGGGCTCGGCTTATCACTTTCTCAGCTTAATATCAGTTCTCTGTTTGTGTCCGTGCGCGCCTGCTTGAAGCATGTGTGCGCGAACGAACAGGCTTTCAACCTTTGGTGAAAGTCTGCCAGCCGCCTCCGGCCCATTAGGCAGATACGCTCTCGTGTCCTCGTGTCCCACAGTCACACATTCTGCAACCGGGCAAAAGAGTTGTGAGAAGAAGTAAGGTGGAAAATTTCCACGGCGTTACACTATAGTAAGACATGACAGGCAACACGACTTAAGAGGAAGGGAGAGAAACTTGTAATCTCAGCTCCCAGCCTTTGAACTTGGCCCGATGAGACGCGAGCGACCCAAAGCAAAAGGTTCCAAAGAAGAGCTCACTGAAGATTACTCAGAATACTGATGCAGTGTGGAATCCAATTCCTCTGGGAGCCCAGGGGACTTTCTGAGAAAGTAAATTATCAGTGTTGTACAAGACTACATACATACAAATGCATGATATACGCCATACACATTTCAAAGTGAAGCCATGTGCTGTGGCCAAATTTTATACTGTGTAAGACTGGCACAATAAATGAGGTCTAGGGTCTCTTAGGTTCTAATTAGGGCAGCTGTTACCATTTTCATTATTTGTGTGTGTGTGAGAGAGCGAGAGAAGAGTTGTGTGTGCATGTGTGTGTTGGGGTCAGGGGAAATATGCCACTGTCTGGCTACCGCCCCGTCTCATCCAGCTGTTGCTAGTCTGTCAGGGAGCAGAGGTCTACTGGTGTCATATCCCTCCCTCGAGCTTTGAATAATGACAAAACCATGCGGAACCGGGGCCAAAGGTAAAGATGTATTCACAACAAATGGCTATTAAGCACGCTTTGCCATTTGTGATCTTGAAAGCCAGTGAGGCTGCCTGTGATTCAGTCTGGGAGCTACAAACGCTGCTTCTGGTCGAGGCAGAGAGATAATTTAAAAAAAAAAAGAAGAAAAAAAGCCTAAAAGGATTTTTGATTTCATTCTTCTGTCTTTTGTCCGTCCCAGAGAAGATCTGTGTCAGTGTGCTGCTGTTGTGTATTCTCTTACATTTAAATGTAATTATTCCTCTCAAATTGTTAATGCCATGCACTAGTTTATCAACTCTGAAAAATGCTGATAAGTCAACAGTTGCTCAGTGTTAATAGCTGAAAGCCTCTTTTTTTTGCATCAAGACATTTAGAGCAATAAATTAACAGAGTAGATTTTAGCAGCTGCTCAGAGAGCCTGTTTGTTCATAATGATTATATTTATACTGAAAAAACACAGATGTTCTGCTCTCTGTCACATCCTCTACTAAATCTATTAATGCATCACTTTAATAAGATCGACAAGGTGATGCATAAAGCCGGAAAAACTACGTTTAAAAACAGACATGCATCAAATTAGACACCAATTAACTGCTTTTTCCAGGCAATTAAATTGTGTCATTTTTTCCAAGAAAAAAACACACTCACAGTCTGATTGACACTGATACTGGACAGTTTGAATATGAGCATGGTGAATGGTTTGTATTTTCTTGGCATAAGGATTCTTAAACCAACTCCTGTAGTCAACTCAGTTCTGCAAACAAGAAGCAGCAGGGGGTTATAGTGTGAGTGTGAGTGTGTGTGTATGCGCGCGCGCGTGTTAGAGGGGGGGCAGACAGGTGCGTTATGTCTCCGCCTGTCTCTAGAAAAACAAATGCTCCCCCCTCCCAGTGTCTCTCTCACATTCACTATATCCCTTCCTTACCCCCCTCCCTTTCTCCCTCTCAGTGTCTCTCTCTCTCCATCACAAACGCACAGACCTCATGACGGATCATGCGCCTTTTCTCATCCCTTTACGCACCGCGTCCACGATGGTGTTGAATCCAGAAACTTCAGACTAACAGCCTCACCATGTTCACACCGTTTCACGAGAACAAACCTATCACTTTGTTTCACTGTTTCATAGAAATCAATGTGGGGGTCCGCTGACTAACTTCGTGGAAAATGGACGCGGAGCTCTGGAGGCTCTGTCTCGCGCCTCTGCTATCAGTTTCATCATCCTCACCTGCTCACACATCCGAGCATTTCATAATGATTTTAAAAATTAATCTGGTGTCTGGACAGTGGAAATAAGCACATGTCCATGCAACAAACCATAAAACAAACATTCAAGTTCAACTTTGCCTGCATCCATAAACTGATCCCTGTCCATTAGAGCACCCATCCTGAGTGTCCACCGAGCCATCTCTCCCTCACATCTGAACCAGCTCCTCCAGCTTTACGCAGTGCCTCCATCCTCCGGCGGTGCGCCCCGGCTGGCGGACCGAGCAACAACCTCCTCCTGTTGTCCCTCTTTTTCCAAACTAATTAAACATCTACAGGGCAGTAATGAGCGGTGGATGGAGGCTCTGCAGCACCTCAGATGCTGCCCGTGTCGCGGCGCACCGGGTGTCCTGACGCAGCGCTCCGTCCTCTCTCCATCCATCCAGGAGCCGCACGCAGGATGAGTGCAAAACAAAAGTGCTTCTTACCTGTGACCAAAAGGCAAAACAGGAGGTACAACGTCGTCATTGTGAGTCTCTCTGGCTGCTGATGGATGGAGTCGCCTGGGTGGGTGTAGTGAGCCGGTCCACCGGAGGATCACCGGCCGGACGAGCCGTGCGCACCGGGCTTCGCTTATAGTAGCATCCACTTTACAGGATTCTCTCTCTGAAGGGTCCGAGCACTTTGCAAACTCTCACTGACGATGCAGGTCCAGAGTTGGTAACTTTCCCCCCCGTGCAGCAGCAGCAGCAGCAGCAGCAGCAGAAGCCTCCGTTCCGGGCTCCGCTCCGTCCTCTCGCTCCGGCTGCGGCTCGGCTCGGTCAGTCGCTCGGTTCGTCCACGGTCCGCTGCTGAGGCAGGCTGAGCATGCTGAGAGCTCTCCTCCTGCTCCTCCTCCTCCACAGTGCGCAGTGATGAAGCCGCTGAAGTTGCCTCCTGCCTCGGTCTCTCACTGGAACACACACACTCGCACTCACACACTCTCTCTCTCTCTCCTCTGTTTACTTCTCACTCTCTCCTGCCAATAGGAAATGCGCACTGACAGTCATCTGCTGGTGATGATGGTAAGGGGGGTGCACCAAATCTGGCAGGAGCTGAGTCGGAGGAGCCCCTCTGCCTCAGATTGCACCCCCCCTCCTCACCCCCACCGGTGGCCCCCGCCCCCAGGGCCCCGCTATTGGCTGAGTGGGCATCATGGGGAGGGCGTTTAAAAACATTTATTCCAAGTTAAAAGACTGCCCCAACATTTTTGGGTGGAGGAGCCACATGGAGACTTGAATTCCATCCATTCATGCACAGTCTATTTATCTGGAGGAAAATGTACATTCTGTTATATATGTGTTTTTTTCCACTGCTATTGTGAACAACTAGCTCAATATAAACCTTCATTTTTTAAAACAATATTTAATCCTTAACCCAAAATCAGCGCATCTTAATTTCACTTTATAATTGCAGCTTTGTGACTGAATCTTTTGCACATCAGTCCCTAACTTTCATGCCCGAGGTTTAAGAAATTTTTTTGACAGACAGACAAACACTTTTCCTTCTTCTGAATCATCATGGGGAAGCTATTTAAAAACATTTATTCCGAGTGAAATAAGTGTCCTAACATTTTTGGGAGGAGGAGCCCAAATGGAGACTTGAATTCTATCCATTGATGCACAGCTGTCTATTTATATAGAGGGAAATGTACATTCAGTTGCAGTCTAAAAATATTTGTATTTAAATTTCAGCCCAGCATCATATGATATGAGTGATATTATTCAAAGTAACTAGCTCAATATAAAGCTCAATTTCACTTCATAGCTTTTTGACGGATCATGTTGAGACTTAATATGAGTTGAATGTTTTACACATCAATCACTAAACTTCATGCCTGAGGCTTGTGAAACATTATTGACAGACTTCCCAGTGTGCATTACTTTCTGTTCCAATTACACAGAAACTTTTCCTTCTTCTGAACCAAACCCTTTGCTTTTGTCAATCGTGGGTCAATTTCTGATTAAAAGCTAAGTTTAACGATTGAAAAATTGGCATCCAGTTCAGGTGGAAATTAAAGAAGGTGAGTTATGTGTCAGAAGTTGCATTAGAGCAGAATCTGCTGCAGATGTTTTGCCAAATGAACACTTCTGAAACAATAAATCATCAATTACTTACAACTTATCTTTTTTTTTCAACTCAGCTTTATCCAAACAACTGATGTTATCTAACCCAAATATGTATCAATCAGTTTGCTCACAAATTACTTCTTTTTTTTAATCGAAGCGCCTTAATAGTTTGTGCAGCGTAAATTCATTGGCTTCTTGAGTTTTTTTTTAAATAATTATTTTCTTTGATGTTGACTCAGAACATACTTTTTTTCAGGTGCAGTTTGATCTAAAAATGAGCCTATTGTTCATTGTCATACAGCGGGCGCTAAAATGAACAGAAGATAGCAGAATCATTATCATACTTCAACAAAAGCTAAGGCTTTTATAAAGAGATGAAAACAGTGCAGTCTATCACTTGCCTCTGGCTGTTTATAGGCTTAGTCTTTGATGTTGTTCATCAAGGATCTATTGATTAACCAAAATAATAGGCCTCGCAGTCATCTGGTTAATCAGTCTCACTTGCATGTGTATTGTAGCAAGCAAGGATTTAATTCAATGTTAACACATCCCCCCCTTCACACACACACACAAGCAAAGACACACATGCGCCCTGTCAACTCAACCAGGTGGTTAGCGCTCCATAAGACTGTGAAAAATTCATCAAAGTGTGTAAATTTGGACACTGAGGACTTCAGCGTGTGTGGATTCCAGAAAACATCATCCACAAAAATAAGACTCTTTCTTCTCTGACATTTCACGCTGCATTTAATTAAAGGCTGAACCACACAATGATTAGGGCTCACTCCTCACGAGGCCCCCCCCCCCCCAACAGTAGTTTTCAGACCCTGGGGCTGGCCTTCCTGTTTATTGCCTCCCTGTAATGCAAACATAAGGGTCCCCTGCCAGTAAACACATGTTGATGGAAGAAACAGCTTGCACAGCTGGGAAGCCAACCCAGGATGGTGTGAGCGAGCACATGGGTAAATGAGCGTGTCTGAAAGTGTGCGTTTGTGTGCGCAAGTAGATGCTCGTTCGCGTGTTTCTGCATATGTCAGGGAGCGATTTAGGTTGTGTGGAGGTGCTCGAATGTGAGATACAGCGAATAATAAAAAGAAATCGTGCTTTTTTTTCCCCTTTCTGTGTTTGTAGGCCGTAGTGTGAAACCATCAATGAGTGACTGAAGACGGGGGCTCTGGTGGGCAGTAAAACAGCGGGGTGCCTTCACCAGTTGTGCTCTGATAATAAAATCAACATCCATTGTACAAAGGCTGTCAGCGGGCACGACGCTGTGATTGAAATGTATGATCTCCTATGGCTCACACAGATGGACAGATACTGTAGACGAGGGCAAAACAGATGATACATGCACTTGCATCAGTTTGAGCCAATAGTCTTAATTATGCTGGCCTCCGTGGCATCAAATGAAGTGCGCCCATGCTCCCCAAGCTTTTGAGTGTGTGAATAATTTATAAATAAAAAGGGGGTTTTCAGCTGTGGGTTTATTAATAATAAATATGGTTTGATATTTACTAAACTGTTCAGAGGGAGAAAGGGGTGACAGTTAAGACGTCGTTTGCATGGTAATTGTAAGGAGGTAATAAATAAGGCATGAAGTGGAGATATATGGAAATGTGATTCACAGGGAAATGAGAATAATTTAACAAAATATTATCCCAGTCCCTATTTGACCCGGGGTCAATTAAAAAAGAGATGTCAGTCGTGGCGAACGGCATGCTGGGCCTTAAAAATTCCACTTGCTCGCTTTCTCTTTTGTCTGGCTGGAAAGCGGATCCAACGCTCAAGTGGAGGAAAATGTATTCATACTGACACAAACCATGTGTTTAGTTTGAATGAATATTAAACTGAATAAAATCAACCTCATTATCTTCGGGAAAAAGAAGACATTTCTCTCTCAAAAGTAAACTCGGCAAAACATGAGCTCCGAGTTCAGGAATGCGAGTTTTGTTTTGTCTCCAAACCTCCCGAAGCTGTGGGAAAACTCCACATGGTTTTCAATGAAAACACATATTGTGCACACATTACGAAACATTTTATATAAGCACATGAAATAATCGTGTCTTATTGTTGAAACACACACTCATCATTTTCCTCTAATTGAATCGGCATCATAATTAATATGCTTGGTCTTGGAGTTTGAAATATAGCCTCTGGATTGATTAATACTATCTTCCTGCTCTATATACTGTAGTCTGAGTCCATGGTGCAGTGTTTGGGTTCCACTAGGGGTCTAAGGTTTATGCTGCTATCCATATGAGAAACATTACACCAGCTTTTACTGTAATTGTGATATTGAATGTTGAGCTGATCTGTGTCAACCATAACTCTAAATGCTGGTACAAGCTCATAACTCATAAGGACATATATACACCTTCACTAGGCAGTGGTATCCATCTGCCCAGCTCACGAGCGAGTCCAAACCTGTCTCTTCTCTCCCTTTCCAATAATATGACGTCAGTGCGCTGCACTGGTTGGAAATTTGCAATTAAGCATTTTCTTTATGTGTGATTGACGAGCAGGAGGAGGGCCATTAAAGCTCAACATGGACCTGAGGCTCACTCTGCAGTCTATAGGACTATTTCCAGCCTCGTATCAAATCCATGTCCTCTGGCCTAATATCAGAATATGACTCTGGCCACCCATGGATTTTGTTTTTGTCTGTAATGAAAGTCCCTCTGGGGATCTGGTTGAGGGATTCTTTTCCTCAGGGGTCAAGGAGAGGTTGAGGCTCCTGGTTCAAGCTGCGCTTAGGAAAGGGTGTGGATTACAGGAATGTGGCTGCCGAACTCAGTTTTTACAGATATACAGAAAAAAAAAACGTGGTCTGACATTACAGTAGCCACTACTATGGAGAATGTAAGGTATAGACTCACACAGTGATCAAGTTATCATAACACAAAGGAGGCAAAGCTGCATACTCTGCTGGATAATCAGAGTTTTCACAAAACTGTTAAAAGGGTTTGAGCCCTGCTAAAGATAGTCTAGTTTTTAATCATCTAATAAATGCATCAGAGCTAAAGAAGCAACTTCCCCTCCTTCTTTTTGCAAGTCAGCACTTCATCAACCTGGTGGTGCGTTTTCGCCCGCCTCTTCAATAAAGTGATTACAACATCCCCCAAAATTTAAGAGCACATTGACTGGGTCCTTGGCCAGCCTAGCCGTGTCTTCGCTGATAAGTACAGCAGTAAGCTGTCTAAAATATTCATGCACTGATGCAGAGTTGTTGTCCCTTGATGGGCCTCACCATGTGCAACATCTGTTCCTGATGTCATGCGCGTTCCTGTGTGCCAGAAATGCCCTGATGGCGTCCGTGGCATCTCTGCTGTACTAAGCCATGTCCAGACACACAGCGCTCCACTCAGCTACGATAAATATCTGAGACAACGATAGCGATCCAGTCGCCCGGACAGAACTATTGAACACTTCTGCTAATCCATACACATAGATTAGCCACTGCAGTCTCACACTGAGATCAGCAGTTCTGCCACTCATTGATGAATGTGTCAGTTGATTGTTGGCTCTATCAACAGTTCATGATTATTTGGCGAATATTACCCCAAATAATTCCTTACATATCGAAGCAAACTCATATGTGTCATGATACAAAATACTCGCCAACCCATCAATGCAGTTCGCTCAATAACAATGTGATGAATATAATTCTATTCCAACATTGCACTTTTATTAATGCAGCGGTCAGAGCCTTGTCACACCATCAAAAATGCAAGTTAAAGGTGAGCGGCCATGATGTTTTGACCCAACCACAGCTGACACTGACCTCTCATGTCTGTGACATGAAAGAGAGACAATGAGAGGGACAGAGACGGAGTCAGCAGTAGTCAAGGTGAATCCCGTCCCGGGTGCAGAGTCCATACCAGGCCGCGACTACAGTCACAGCTTCCTTCACCGCTCGGCTCGCCTCGCTGTCCGCTGACAATCACATGAATAGGCCACGACTGGCTGCTTGTTTTGTGCCATGATCCCTTGCTGCTCATGCTGCTGAAAAAAATAAATAACCCAGCTCTGCACTGCTATAAATAATGGATGACTCGTCCACTGTCACTTTTCATAGCATGTCAAGCCACGGCCTGGCCATTATTAGGGTCTGTCCTCTTCCCCTTTCTGCCTCTGACTCCAGTTTTGTTAATGTTCTGGTCGACTTGCCTGCACACCTCTTCAGTGGGTCGGCTGTCAGTCTTTCTCTGGGTTAGTGCAGTTGATGGTTGCCACAGAGAAAAAAGAGATGCTTTGGGGGCTTGAAACAAGATGGGTAATACAGCGAGTCTCCGCTAGAATAGCAACAGCAGGAAATCTAACTTGACCTGGAACAGGTAGCCAAGCACTTTCAGCTAAGATGTCATCCGTCTGCTTGCGTTAGATAACCTGTGCTAAAGTGCTGCCAGGGCTGTGATTAGGGATTGCCCTCATCATCTTGAGACAGACTTTCTGTCGCCCTCAGACCCGATGAAGAACTAACACTGTTGCTTTAAAGTCAAAAGCAGGTCTGCACCCGCAGTGCAAAAGAAGAGACTGCTTACTTAAACAGACACACAATATGCCCCGATCCACCCATCCAGCAGGAGGAATCATAGATTATTTACATATGCAGCTGTGTCTAAGAAAAATGAATGAGGAACATCTGGCTGAAGAGGGGATATGAGAGAGAGATGTGACCAGCCTCTGTAACACAAACACAAGTGTGTTGAGGAATCAGAGGAGGATGTTGTTGTAGGGGGGAGACTCTAAGAAAATCAAAACTGTTTTCAGCCCTTATCGGTTTCAGCTCTCCATGTGTTCAAAATGTGCCTCGGTGCCACCAGACCGGGCCCGAGGCAAGTGTTGTCCACCAGCAGCTCTCGGCTCCCGCAGCCCGAGCCGGTCTCTCCAACTGCGGAGTAATAGCATCAAATCAAGGCCTGCAGCAAACAAACCCTGACAGATACTCTCATTTGGGATTCACTTTGGGACAGCTGTGGTGCCATCCAAAAGGGGGGACGGAGAGGGGGAAGCCAGCAGTCAGTAATGTATGCAGAGTGTCTGCACGTCCTGGATGACAGCAACACGAGCGCTTGTCACAGGAGACATCAGTTCTACTTAGTCACAGCGCTGCGGGGCAATCCATATGACTGCAGTGCTGTGCGAACTCTATTAATAGTTATCTACCTTTCAGGAGTTATTATGCTGAGTAGGGGATGACAGAGGAATATAATGGATGAAGTCCCAAATGAGGGAAGGAAACAGGGTCTGTGGAGCATCTTTTGTGCCACTTGGCCCACTGTAGCTTAAGAATCCTGCTCCGATCTTCTCTCTCACCCTTCTCCTGTTAGCCTGTGCGGCTGGGCAGTCTGGTGCCAGACCCACAGGTTATGTGAGAGGCATAATAAGGATTAGTTATGGGGCAGGAAGGGGAGAGGGAGGAGAGGGGGGAATGGAGGAAAAGATCAGCAGAGGAGGGACTGAGAGCAAGCAAACGAGATAGATGGTGGAGAGAGGAAAAAGAGGGTGGGAAAGATAGGCGGGCTGCTGCAGAGTCGTTCAGAAAAAATCAAGGTCCTGAGTTGGCCACGGTTAATTTTTCATCATACTCCTAAATTAAAAATGTGAACGGTCATCACTTATTTGTCAAATTGTCTTAGCTCAAAAAGGTGGATGTCACATTGGGTTTGCAAAAGGTCAGAGGAGCCAAGCGGAGGGGAGGAAGAGAGTGGATCAAAGACTGCTGATCCCACCAAATACCCCGCAAAACTACCTTGTTTAAGGGGCATTTACTCCAAATGGAGTTCCTGGACTGTTACACTAAGTGGAGATGACATGATTTGAAATGCAACATCTGGAATGGCTTTGGCATACTTATTCAGCATACCTTCACGGTCCTACATGAATATAGCAAATATATAAACAAAATATACCACAGCATACTTACATCCCCTACTTAAGTCTAAAAAGCCTGTAAGTTAATACCCATATGCTCTAAATCAATACCACATTCCTTTCAGTGCAAGCATAAATATGTTTCTTACTTTTCCTGCGATTATCATAACCACTCACATTTGCAGTAATCATCTCATGGTGCTTCTCCACATGCATGAATATTTAGACATTCTACTCTAATGTAAAGTGAATCCATTAGATTTCTGCAGATTATTTGACTGACTCTTACTGTCCGTCATCCCTCGGCTTTCTGTCTTTGTGTTATTTTGGTGCTCTTTGGAAAGGGAAGGCAGCGTGTCTGAAGGAAAAAACCATGCAAATACACAGCTAGAATAATCAACCTCCCCTGGCGATGCTTAGTGTGCCTCATTTCCAAGATTTCCAAGATTAGAAAGATGGAGAAGGGGGGGGGGAATGATAGACTGGGTGTTGCTGCTACCTCTTCAACATTGTGAATGTGTAGATCTATGGATGAGTGCTTAGCCCACAGCTGCCAGCCAAAGGAGAGAGAGACACAAAGGTCCCTTGTGTTCAGGGCTAAAGACTGGCCAAGAAAGGGAGCTAAAGATCAACTAGTGTACCTCAGCTGTCGTAAGGGTCAATAGATCCTTTCCATCTCACAAAATGAGCCTACAGCCTCCGCTATTCTGCTGTAATCAGGTCAGCACTGGTAAATCAAATGTTAAGAAAGTCAACAACATCTCAGAAAAATGGATTCTGGTTTCACGTCTTTGAAAAAGTCAAACTTTACAACCACAGATACAGCCAGCTCAGATTTTGTTGTTTTCCTTTTTGTAATCAGCACAGCAGCGCTAAAAAAGAAGACTGGGCGAGGAGAGAACGAGATCTGAAAACACCGTCTTCTCTTTTGTTTAACACATCTGGGGAGCTGCTTCCTTTCGCCTCATTCCCTCATCTCCTCTTGATAGGTTCAGGATAAGCAACTGCTACTGGGGACATCTCTGAAGATAGGGCAGCCAAACAGATTGTGTTTGAGGATGAGGAAAAGGCTGTTTTGATTCAAAAAGGAGGTGTGATTTCCCACACAGGCTTCCTGTTAGTCTCCTGACCTGGCCTATAGTGGAGGAGATAACAAATTATGATTTTCAGTGGAGATAGTGTTGGAGGATTGTAGTTATGATTGGAAAACCTTTTTCTTCAGTTTGTGTTGCTTTTATTAATAATTATGTAACAGGGTAGACCCTTGCCTATTAAATTATGGCCCAAAAAAAAGGTGCAACAGCGCCATCTTTTAGCGCAGTGGTAGGCGTGGGTACAGCGCAGATGGAAGAGGACATCACCTGGGTAAGACGTCCTCTTGCATGGTCCAGGATAATTAATTCATTTCTTTAATGTTCAGATGATTTAGTTTATGTTTTGCTGTGTTGTGTGTTTGCTGTGGCCTATGCTGACTTTTTTGAGCATTTATTGTTAGTCGTTGAAATGTAAAGCTATGTTTAGAGACTTGTTGCTAAAGCTAAACTAGCTTAAATGTTTCCCACATGTTGTTCAGATTATCCTGACCGGTGACCTGACAGACTCCTGCCTCTTTCCACACCACTGTGGTTTTGTATGTGTGTTGCAGGTAATGTTTTATGCACTTTCATTTAACTTTTAATGATGTTTTATTTTGTATATCGGCCTGTGTGAGTTGTTTTTTCTTATTTTTCCAAATAAATGTCACACACTAGTTCATATAGTTCTGAATTTAATGTCAATGTTGTCTATTTACCTTATGTTAGATGTTGAATATGTTCATAAAAGATATTTCATGTCATATAAGATTATGAGGGTACTGTTTGTGAATTATATATTTAAAAAAAAACTACGATCACATTTATTTTAATTTTAAAAAAATCTTTTTTAGATGAACAGATTTTTGTATTTTATTTTTCAGTATTTAATGAATAAGGCAGACGGAAGAGGACGTCACTTGTATTATCCTGACCGCTGACCTGACTGACTCCTGCCTCTTTCCACACCACTGTGGTTTTGTATGTGTGTTGCAGGAGAACAATAAACACCCCATAATCTACCTGATAGAAGTCTGTGATTTGTAGAAGCAAGGGTGAGGCTGCATCTCACAGAAGGCTGTGACCCGTCACAATTATACAGACAGGATTGCAGTAAGTGTAACTAACAGGGCATGAAGCCCAGCACCAGATTCACGAACATCTTTTTTCTTAAAACACCAGTTTGTTTTGCAAAAAAAATAGTAAATATGCTTTTTACAACATTGAAACGACCCAACTGGTATTTAATGTCTCTCTGATCATTTCTCTCATGTAAAATTGAATTAGCTGTTATGTGCATATTCTAATCTTATTGTAGGCCATTTGAATTTTGAAAAAAAAAAAAATCAACAAAATGTAATAATATTGGTAATATTTCATCCGCTTCTGCACATCCAGCTCATGGGGACTGCACGAGCTGCGCAAATGATGAACTCATTTTCCTGCGAGACCAGATTTAAAGCAGTTAGTCTGCGTATTGTTTGGGTTACACTGCTCTCTTATCAGCTCTATTATTAGCCGACCACTCGCTCTCTGCAGTTGCCTTCCTTCCAGTGTTTCCTGATTGCATTTTTCATCCCTGTCTCAACTGCGTCCCCAGTTCTTGTGCGCTGTGTACTTTCCCTGGCACTTCCTGGAAAAGGCCACGTCCTCAACATGATTAGAACTGTTTTTAGAAAATAGGATATGAGAGGAAGTTCATCATGCCCTTGCCACACCAAAGCAACATGCCCCAAACCTCCATGGGGACACGCCCCAATTACCTCTGTGATTTAATTATACTATATTTTACACTGTAGATTGAAAGCCGAGGTTATGCCCCGATGTCTGTCAAAAGCACAACTCATGGTCTACATGAATCGTCGATCAGTGTTACCAAACCATTATACCTGATAGAAAATGAAAGAAGTAGTAGGAATTGAGACGTTATGTAAATATTAGCGTTATTATTTCATGGCTTGGCACAGACTTTCATCCCAAGTGACTCACAAATTCTGGAACCCATTTGCAAAGCTGAGCTTTGCACCAGAGAAACGCAGGTAAAGTACATTGCTCAAGGGTACAACCGTTCCACATAATACGTGTTGTATTAAAACAGGTTGTGCTCAAATTAAGTGGACCCATGAATTGAAATGAAAAAAGGGCCCCTTTTGAGAGGAAAATAGATTAGTTTTGCTGATAGATGATCACTTGAAAGCTCTGTGATGTGAATAAGTAAATTTTGACCAGTTGCAGTAAAGCTGATTTATATCAGTTAAGATGTTGTCCTGAGGGCCACTGCAGGGGGGAGGGGGATATGGCAATTTATCCATGAATACATCAAAGCCTTCTAAAATGGCTTATTGCGACAGATATGCTTTCTCATTGTTTACATTGTATAACCCAATTTAGCTGGCTGAGAGGAATTCCTAAATAGAGCTTTAGCTTTACATTTCAAGGCCATTAACGTCAAGTTAGTCAAGTTAGTAACATAAAATGTTGTGTGCACATGCAGCACATCTCCATATGCAAGCCTGGTGCAGCACTGACCTTTTAATAAGAGTATAGTTAACAGAGATCCCTGTGGTACTATTCATTATTGTTGTAACACTAGCTCAAGTACCTTAGTGGAAGCTAGAAATTGTGGTTCCCCTCAACCAAAACCTGCTCATTATTGTCCATGTGAACAGCTTGTCAGATTCATTAAGTGTTTCCCGCACTATGTGCTCAAGAGACACAGAGAAAGCAAAAGAAAGAAGGAACTGTAGGAGGGAGGGAGGATGATGGTAGGTTGTGGTTTAGGGCGAGCGTGCTTGAAGTGAAATATGATTGATTAGTGCGTTCTTGGGTTGACATGCCCTCGCTGCAGCTGAAATCTGTTAACTCAATGTGCACGGACTGGGCATGAATGAAGAGTCAAACCTGTTGCGACTGCCACATGGCAAATATTATGGTTGGCTGGCCCGGTCACAGCTCAAGTAGGGTGGGATGGTATAAACAAACCGTCTACTATGGGATTCAGTGTGTGTGTGACACCACATGTCCATGTTTGGCGTGAGTATGCATATGTGTGCATGTGTTTGCATTTGTACGAATGCATGTGTGAAAACGGCGGGCTGTATTTTTTCTTGGCTGACGTGAAACAGGATCCAACATGACAGAAGCCGAGTGTTCTTTCACATCTGTTTGCCCGTTTTAAACAAACATGGCATTGTGCAAATGTAACCAGAGACAGACATAGCTCCGTCTCGAGGATTACAGAACGCAATATAGCGCATGGGATATCACATGCAGAGTTAATGTCACCAGCTTGAGTCATCTTTGTTGGATCACTACAACAAATAGGTTCTTTTCTCCTCTCTTCATTAATCCTCCAAGGGTTAATGTGGATTTAACACAACTCTGGCAAAGGTCAGATTAAATCAATTCTTGGTAAAGCCAGAGCTTGGTCCTAGCGAGGCTGGGAAAATACAATAAGAGGCAGTGTGATGAGCGGGGTGTGAGCCTATCTGTCAGCAGCTATTAGCGGTCACATCAAAGCCTCAATGAAATCAGAGCCTTGCTGAGAGCTGTCATTATATGGCTGTTTGAGAGTCTGCAGGGCCAGGTTCCAGATCTCCCGCGATCCTACAGTGATCTATGGGGACCGGTGCCTCTGCAGCAGCGACCGCCGCTCAGTCTTCATTCAACCGGGCCCAGTTCACAACGGTTTCTACCACTAATTAGCGAACAATAAGGAGAGGAAGAGAGGTGTTCTGAATTCACAACGGTATGAAAGAGGTTATTTAAATCACTGCTCCACAGGTGTCGTTATCTCTATAATGAAACTGGCATTAGCACATTTCCTCTCCTCAGCAGGACACAAAAAATTCTCGCACAAAAAGAAGAGTAAAATATAACTTTCCCATAAAGGTGTTAGTTAAATATTGCTTTTTAAGTGGATGATTTCAGGTAAACTACCACTATTGGCGCTCCCAAAACCCAGAGCGTGGTTGAAAGGGCTTCATATGTTAATTCATAAATACATGCTTGCATAATTCACCACGGGAGAGGCAGGTGTCACACAGCTTCACATGCTGATTTTAGACACTTCCTGTCCACATTATACAGGCGCGGATGCAGGAATTTCAGGCATACCCGGGCAGTCTGTCGAAACATCTGTGTCTGCGGCGTTATGGGTGGCCTGTGCAGTGAGGACAATCATTGTAATCCTGACCACAGTAGGGGAAATAGCAGCTCACCAGGAGTTCGGTGTGGCTGTCACAGGAGTCCATGCTTGACAGGCTCGCACTTGAAACGTCCCTGTGCTGTGAGCGACTGTCCTCTCACTGCTGTCTCCCCCTTATCTGCTCCCCTCAGCCCCTGCCACACGCACACACACACACACACACACACACTGCATTTCTTCACCCATCACACAATAGTGTGCTGCAACAACTGTCTCCTTCGGCCACCTCTGTTCCCTGCCCACTCAGGGAAGATGGCATGTGTTTGATGGCCAAAATCACTGCGCTGTCTACCTTCTCTGTCTCCTCAGCAGCAGGCACACCACAGCCTGAGGGTGGTGGTGGGGAGAGGGAGGTTGAGTGAGTGGCATGTTTGTACTGCTCAGCGCCTTCAGAAGAGATTTAATGTAGCTGATATGTTGTTTTGTTTGTTGCTTTGTACGTCACTCTTAATTAGCTCCATGGACAAACAGTTAGAATGTGCCCCCTCAAAGCCACTACAGCTAATCAGGAATGCTGAGGAGCCGGAGATGAAGAGCAGAATGACTGCTGACCTCAAAATGTCAGCTGGTGTTGCATTTCTTATTGTTTACTCTCACTATTCCACGCACTGGTGTGCATGATCATGCTTAAGGCTCTTTGCATATTTGAACTCTGCTTTTTGTCCATAGCTATTTCTTATAGAATTAGATGGGATTGGGAAGAAATTAAAAAGGCTAAAAAAGCCTTGTGGCTTTTTGTTGAAAGGACGGAAGCTCATTATGGGGAAACAGACTGAACCTTGGCCGCCCACGCCATTCATTTGGGGAGCCATGAGGCTCATTATCCTTTTGAAGAGACTACAGGTCAGGGCACCGCAACCTGCCCTCTGCAATCGCCACAGCAACAAGACCTGCAGAACTCAGAGGTGACGTTAGACAGTACATTACGGTCTTTTGCTGTCATCTTATTTGCTAGTCACCCAGCGAGCCAAGAGGAAATGAGAAGGATGAGATGAGACAGCCGCCAGTCACTGTGAACTTGGGTGATTGATGGTGGTAATGCAGTCTGTTTAGGGACATCTGCATCACTAGTTCTGTTGTTCTTAATGTTATGTCCTTGCAGATCCTGAGTAAAGTGTCCCACAGCTACGTGGACTAGGATAAGAAATTGAGTTCAAGGAAATTTAGGCTCACAAGAAAAAAACTGGGAGTGATAAATGACAATGTGTTCGAATTCTAATTACAATAATCTACTTTTTAACAACTGCCTAAGTCATAGGTGGGTGGGTCTTGTCCTGACACACCTGAGCCAATAAAAGACAAAGTTCAGGTTGTCTTGTTGAAGGAGTACACAGATGAACCTGCCATCATTGTTAATTTGGTTGACAGAAGACAGTTTTTCCTGTTGATTGTAGCCTAGATGTGTTAGTTACTTCAAATCTCCTGGAACAACAACAAAATGAAAGCGAAATCAATGTGAAGGAAAATAAAAGCTGGAATAGCTCTTTGGTCCTGTTAACTGGTATGCCAATACAAAGATTTCTAACACACCACTTTGAGTGGTGTGTTAGAAATCTGTCTCCCTATTTACATGATCCTTCCGGTCAGAAAGCGCTGGGTATGAATCAAAGAGCCAAAGCAGAGTAACTTACAAGAGGCACATAATGGTCCCGGACCCAGAGTCCAGACTACTTCAGGGCTCTTGCCTCTATGGAGCTCTACTTTGTGAGCGTGGTTATGACTGTAATGGGCGTGAGAGGTCTGATAATGCTCCCAAGAGTCTCACCCACACAATGAAGAACTTAATATTATGGCCATACAGATGATGAAAAGAAAGAATGTAATGTACAGACTGCAAGGTCTTATAATCTACCTATGAAAGCACATTTGCAGTCTAGCCTTCACAATCACGCATCTTCTCCACTCAACATGAACTGCACATACCACGTGTCACAATGGGAAAACAGCCAAGCTCGCACGCTCCTCTCACATCCACCGTCTCCTCCATATACTGACAGCTGACTGTTGCCAACTTTGCCCTTTGCTTATGCTCTGTCTGCCCAACAGCACATAGCTCTTGAATGGCCTTTTGGTCGTTGATACATCATACTGACTGATATGCTGAAACACAGGCTCTTATGAACACCAGGCAGCAGATTTTCTGTTTTTCCACAACACAAATTTTGAACATGTGTTTAACGCTGCATTTCCATGGGCTTTAACAGTCTAATTTACAAGAGCGACTCATCCGTGAATCTCACCACAATGTTACCACAATCTTTCATAAAACCCAGAAAAATATATCTCTGTATAATGATGAAAAATGAGAACCATATTTTTCTGTTACTCTGGCAACACAGATTTTTTTTTATATTTCACCTGTCTTCTGTCCTTGGGTTAAACAAATCAGTAGCAGAGTTCTGCCACGGGCACCAGCTGTTTTTATCTGCCTGTTGCTATTGGAAATGATGGCACTTAGACTCAAGGGCCCTTTCTTAGCCTTGATAGAGCCAGCTATCTATTCTGAGCCTCTTGGCTCATTCTATACCCCTGCTAACAGTATGGCCACAATCTGCCCTTATCACTAACCCCAACATGGTCCCCTCTCTGAGTCTGGCTCAAGGGAATAGGAGGGAGGGATATGGTGGTTTGGATCATGTTTATGATTCGCTCTCTCGCTGCCCTTTCCTGCTCCCCACCCTCCCATTCCCTGAGTCCCATGGCTGACTGATAATGGAACAAAGCTGCTGTCCACTCATCTGTGTGTGTCACATGTCCTGCTCGAAGCCCCCCTCAGTTATGTTGAATCATCTGCGACAGAGTAACTGGAGCACACGGTCACTCTGCCCCCTGGCTCTGCCTTGCCAGTGCCAGTGCTGAATCCATCGCCTGCCCAGGGAGAGTAAAGAGAGGGCAGGCAAGACTTTGCTGAGATCTCGCCTGCCTCTCCCCTGAAGCTTGCAGAGATCAAGCCTGCATGGGTGGCCCTGTCTGAGACTGTTTGCTCTTAATTGAGTTGCTCACTCAGCCACTGGCCCTGGGGGACACCTCTGTGTCACTTCCTATGATTAACCTAAATTTCATCCATCGTCCACGACTGCTGCCAGATCTTGTGAGGCCAAGAAGTATGTGTTGAGACATCCACAATAAAAGAGCAAGGAGAGGAAAAGGAAAGGGGTGAGCGGAGGGCCAAGGTAAGATTTGATGATGGTGGCAGAATAAATCCACCCATTAATGCCGTACATCTATACATAAAACAGAGAAGTGAGGATGAAGATAAGTTGGATACCTGGTAAAAGGTCCAACTTTCCTGCCTCAGCAAAAGCTATACCGCATTGATGTCGCACAGGCTGCATCGAGCTGGTCAAGTGGATTTAAAAATGGCCTCTTGTCATCGCGAGTTCCATTAAACAGCATTGGTGCAGACCAATTTGGGCTTTTTAGCTCTGGCCTAGCTCCAGGGGATAGGATGGTAATGTATGGGGCTTTCTGTGAGTTTGTCTTAGGCTAGGTTGCTCATTTCCCCAGTAAGTAGCGGGAGATCAAAGGCAGTGAGTGAAGAGCCATTCTGTCCAGTTCTACACTGGGCCAATCAGACCTTTCATTTATTGGCACTCTAAGAAGCAGGATAAATCACGTCAACCAGCATCGACCAGAGCCTTAGTCGTGAACAGTAGCTCACAACAACACATGGATTTGCTGCTGTCTTTGATAAATGTGAAGTTATTTAACAGCTTTGATGGGCAACCATCGATGCGTACCATTGTTTTGTTTTTTGGGGGGGTTTTCGCAGCTTTTTCTTGTGTTCCCTCGCACTTGTTTTCTCTCTCACTTGCTTCTTTTTTTCATGCCTATTTTGTTTTCCAAACACTTGTGTGCGTCGGCAGCCCTCTCCCTGCCAAGGCACTCATGGAGAAGTGATAGGCATGGGGAGTCTGTGGGCCAGCAACCATGAAATAAATATGGATGGTCATGAGTGAGATGAGCGAGGATCATCTGTTTTGCCATCTGCTTGTGCGAGAGCGTGGATGTAATGACTGTAGTCCTGCCTAGCCCAGTGAGCCCTCCGTTGCTGGGAAAGGCGCTTGACAGAAACGCACACTTACTGGGCCCACAAACACACGCACCATGCATGTACATGTACACGTCCGTTCATGCATGTGCACACGCAAACAATTGCACAAAGAAAACACCACTTATACTGTATCCAGTCAGTTGTTCCCCCTAAAGGGTACAGTGCACACCGGCGCCGACACACAGAGTCACATAGACACGAGAGCACAGCAGTTGCTTCCCGACCAGGCTCAGGTACAAAGCCCGGGCTGCTCAAGTGCCCTGCCTATTCTGCGAGCATCTGGCCCACCGTGGCCATTAGAAATGACAGGTTGACAATTGCCAGGCCGGATTGGTGTTGGTGATTGTTCAGCTGGCAGCGTCCTACCATGTGACAGTCTGTTAGTGTCTCTGCATGAAGAACAACATGGGAGCTGTGTTCGCAGCACTCTGGACATCGAGGGGAATAAAAAGCTGCACCAATCCACCAGCAACCCCCCCCCCCACACACACACACACACACTCACCACCACCACCCCTATACTCTGTTCCCCAAGCAGACAATCCTCTTTTTTCCTTGGATGGCTTCGTCGCTGAGGGCTGGTAATAGTATGAGTGTATGTTTATAAAAAAAAAAAAAAAGGAAGAAAGAAAAAAAACAGGCTGTTGAATTATACATATTCCTTATGGAGGGTGACACAGTAGGAGCTCTCAGAATCAATCTTGACGCTTGGATGGAATCATAGAGCGCAGAGAAAATGGCAAACATTGCTGTGGCTCAATGGCCTGATGCTCTCATAAATATGTTTTTATGGCCCTGAATGAGTTGGGGCACAGAGATGTTTGGTGCTCATAAAGGTGCGCGTGTGTCAGACTGTACAGTATAATGCTTCATACAGCAGGTTATAAAACAGCGTAATTTAATTAGCTTATTCAATATGAAAATCAATAGCACGTCAATCATAGGTCAGTATGTTACACATCGCAAATTTAGGAGTCAGGCGTCAGGAACGGACTCGATTGCCGATGCTGTCTTGTTTCTCAGTCTGTCTCGCGGAGGATGCTATCGCTACATACTGTATTGACCATTTGCACAACAGCGTTACAAATGCACCTAATCCAACACAACACTCTCAAATCAAATTCCGTCTCATTTACTGGATCCTCGGTGGAGAAATTGAACATTCTGCTGCCTCTGATTTTTCATCCATCCTTTGGGTTAAGCGTTGTCTTGGGAACTCGGAGAAAAGCAGGCGGCTGGGGGTGGAGAGGGGTGAGGGAGACTGTTAAGAGGCTCTTGAACTATAGTCTACTGTCAGTGGAGAGTGCTGAATGAGAAAACTGTCCAAGAGGAGAAAAGAGAAGCAGAAGAAGCAACAGATTCATGGCTAGGATGATTTGTTTTGCTTGTCTACACCCCCTCAAGCTGCCAGCCTGCACTATCAATGAAATACACTTGAGCAAAAACCAAGCATAGCTCCATGCCATGTACAAAGTCACGGGACGGGAGAGTTAAAGCTGCTTTACCGCTAGTCTTGTAGCTTTTCTGCTCTCTGTGTTGTTTACAGTCTCTGTTTCCAAGTTCCCTGTTTCTCTTTGTCTGATTAGGAATTTCACAATGTTCTCTTTGGTGAAAAAAAAAAGAGAGAAAAAGCTCTGTGTAGAGAGAAACAACGAAGCAGCATCCCTATTCAGCTGTGATGTTTTTCTCTCTCATTCAGTTTGAAGCTTCACCAACTGGCACACTCTACTGCTTTTTTCACGTTGCCCTGGCATTTAAGCTACAGCGAAAGCACTCTTTGAAATCCATGGCTCAAAAAAAAAAAAAAAAGTTATTTCCGTCCCCAATGATGTGCGGTGACCACAGGACACACCACTGTGTTTTGAACCTGTGTAATTTGGTGATTAATGTTGACCCTGTCTGCCCTATACCTTATTTATCTCCAGTTTTATTGAACCATAGGGAATCGCAAAGACTGCAGAAACCTGTGAGTTTGATGCAAAGGGACTCCCACACCTCTTCCCAGGCCGTTCTTTTATGCCCTTTAGCTCTCTGATGATTCACCTGCCAATAATCAAACGTGCCTCACTTTCATGTCTTGTATGCTCCAATAAAGCTTAATAACAAGTTGTGGATTTATAGAGCACAGGCCAGACCCTGGCACCCGGCTCTATCCCTCGCTCTATATAGGGCTAGAAATAGCCGAGATCTGGCCCAAAACGTCACAGGGAAATTGGGATTAAGTTCAGCTTGATGTCGTCCGTCTCTCCGCTGCCCAGATTTCCACTCGCGCTTTCCCAGCAGCACTCTCACATCTTTGTGGGTCACATCACAGAATTCCTGTCATCAAGGGCGGCGGGTTTTAACGTCAGGGACTGTGATATCTCCTCCCCGAACCCTTCCCTCTCCCTCTCCCCTTCTACCGATAACAGCTAATCCTTGCCTCACATTAAACTGTGACCAAGATCAATTAAAACCCTGCCTCACCCCGATAGCAATCTCCCTCTGCAGCAGCCAATGGTGGGAGAAGTTTGTGTGTCTGCCTGTGTGTGTGTGTGTGTGTGTGTACAGTATGTGAGTACACATGTGGATGTGCCCGGCTGTGTGTGCATTGAAGGAGAGAGCTACAACAGAGAGCCATCTCCATCCTCTTCAGCGGGCTGCAGCCGGTTGCCAAGCCGCAGGGAGAGCCTGCCATTGATTTTCATCGCCTCTTAACAGAGATGAAAGACAATAAAAAACAATAACAGTGATGATCACAACGCTGCTGCCCATGTATGCATATAATGATTATCCATATCTTAATTAGTATTCTTTCCTTTGTTGTAATTATTTTTATTTGGCGCCGGCCTTATCAGTGTTATGAATTCTGTAATGAAAATGAATAATGTTTAGTGTGTTCCTATGTGTGTTTGTGCGCAGCTGTGCTAATGCAGTCCTGCTGAATGTGGGTCTGCACCCCTACAGCACATTGTTCCTCCTTCTCTCATCTCTCATTTTTGGATCAGTCCAATGGAGATCTCGCACACAAAGAGGATTCTCCCCGCCTATCGTTTCTATTTGGAAAGTTGAGTGTAAGTGGGCAATATTTTCTGTTGAGCACGGCGTGCCAGTTTCATGGTGCGGAGTTGTTTCCAAAACCATTGGCATCATAGTGAGACCGGTTGGCAGAAATGGAAGGCTTGGTCCTGGGGTGCCAAATGTGCTTTGGCATGTGAGATGGAGGGCTGGGTAGTGGGAAGTGGGGGACGCCATGAAGGTAGAGGATAGGGAGGGGATGGGAGTGAGCGCGGCAGGACAGGGCGGGAATAGAGGCGGAGTGGAGTCTCAAGCGTGCAGAGTGGCTGCCAAGCCGACTGTCATGTTAGCCACTGGGATTGGCTGCTGTGGGCCTCAGGTTGTTTTGGTGTGTACATCAAAAGGACAGGCTGCGAACATGAAAACACAACTCATTTTCCCCCCATCTATCCCATCTTTCGCCTCTCCTACACTACTTTTTTCTCTTTCTCGCAGGCTCTCTTTTCGTCTCCTTCCCACGAGAGGCACATCCAAGGTGCTGCAGAATCTTTGAGCTCAGGAGGAGAGACAGCATGCCTGCAGGGTTGCCACGACAAAGTGCAGGAAAGACCCGGGAGAGGAGAGGAAGGGATAGAAGTGGAGAAAAGAGGTGGCCAGCAGTGCGAAAGACACAAGCCTAACTATTGTGTTATCAGAGATGACAGAGGAAAAGCGTCCACTGTATTTTCAACTAAACAGATGACCCGAGAAAACTAAACACGAGCTTCTCACTGCATCACAAAACACAAGAAAAGTACCATCTGCTGCCATTTTCACCCTCCTTCAATTGAGTCTGTGCTTCGTCTTTTGCACTGCTGTCAGCACCGTTTCAATTACATCCTGCAGCTTATGTCTATAGTCGATTACACCAGCTTGGTGTTCGTGCGCAAGACTGTGGGTTGACTTTGTTTGTAGGCTATGCAGGGCTTTCTTCTTTTATTGTCTAGTCCAAAGACAATGGTGTTCTTGGCCTGCGAGCAATTTCCACCCCTTCGCACCGCAGTGCAAGAATTACATTGTGAACGATCCAAATTCAGAACAAAGAGATCCAATTTTGATTCCTTAATGCTGTTGTTTGTGTTTTCTTCCCTTTTTGTGCCACACTTTTTATTTTTAGTTGATGGGGCTTTTTCTTCTCCTAGATAGGCTCTGCTTAGTTGTGACCTAGTTTATTAAAAGGGGGGAGTTTGGCCAAGCCACGAGAATCGGGGCAGATTAACTTTCTGTTAGTTCTCCCTAGCACAGCTCCATATGTCAGAGTCGCTGCTGTGAAAAAAAAAAAAAGGAAGTCACTAAAAGAGTAAAATAACTTGTAGGGATGAAATGCCCACTTCAACTGAGCAGCTGCATCCCCAGTATGAACAACTAACTAAAGGCTGAATTGTGCTTCTCCTCAGTGCTGTTGCAGTATCACAGTGTGGTTACAAAAGCAGCTACACAAATCTATTTAGAGTTCAGCTCGGGCTGGGAGATACAGCTGAAAAATGTATCAGGATAAAAGTTTTATTTCAGTTTATTTCAGTTGATATCAATAATTGTTTAAAAATCTTAATGACCTACTTTCAATAAAGACAAAGAGATAAAAAGATTGGACATAACCATTTAATTTTGAACCAGTTTTTCTTTTAATATTTTAGTTGTATGATTAAAAGTTATTTTTATTATTGAAATCAAGGGTTTAAGGACCTGCAAATTTGCTGTGCATCTATTTGTCTTAACTGTGCTTTTTGAATTCATATTTTTAAATTATAGTAAAAAGTAAAACGACCACACTGGCGAGCCGACCTGCTCTTTTATAAGAACAACTTCCTCCCTGTCTGCACTGATTTTCTAACTCCACACTGTGTCTGTTGTTGTGACACATGTCAGTGGTGCAAATGAACAACACATCTGTTAAATGATGTTGTGCATGTCTCTCGTACCACGCTCCATTTTCGAGGGATGCGATAGACTGTTTATGAGCCAGCTAAAATTCAGTATGTGCTTTCCTGTCAGTTAGCATTTCATGAATTTAAGTGAAAATATCAAACATTCGAATAATTTTCTTACTGGCATTGATGAAGTCTCTAGTATACATGATGTGTTGTGTCTCTTTTATACGCCTCAAGTAACATCTTTACAGTCTGTCGTTCACGTATTGACAGAGAATGACTGGAAATGGCTTTACTAAATAGCATAATAGGAATATGTCTAGCATGACTGCAGAAGAGAAAATTACTTAGCCTTTCTTCAACCCACTGCATCTTGTCTCCTCCATCAACCGCTAGCACTGGAAATATGGGTGGGCCTCAAAGTGTCACCTTGTGAGGGTCAATCACAATGCACTATGACTGCATTTCTGAGGAGGTACAAAGCACATCATGTAAGAACCTCAATACGTCAAAGCAGAAACATCATCCAGACATAAGTAACTACTGTCCTACGATTATTATTATTATCATCATTATTGTGGTCTTGTTAAAATATGCTGAAAATGTTCAAATAGCAAAAAAGTCTTAAAAGCCCAACAATTGACATGAACACAGAGGAGCTGGTGTTCAGAACAATGACAGCTGGATTTCAAATGAGCAAAATATGTTGGGTGGGTGGCTAAATTAATGAGCAACAAACCATGACAATTTTCCCAATTCTGAAGTCCCCACATCACTCATCGAGCTGAAAATGATCTCACCCTGTGTTCAATATCAAGTAGTCTGTGGTGGCCTCATAAGATTTGAAGAGTCGCCCTGGCTGAAAACTCGCTGTCATTGCCTTCTTCCATGTTTCCCTTGACACAGAACAAACCCATGTTGCATCGTGTGAAGGTTTAATGACAGCTAAGATTTGAAACTGTAAGATTAACAGTCATGAATTTTACTGTGGCTTGTACGGTTTTATTAAAATTGTTTTTCCATCTGGAAGTCTTTTAGGACTCAACTGTAATCTCCATCTCCAATCGTTGTGATTATCAAATGCAAACTGTGTTGGCCAACAGAAACAACTTCACAAGTGAAAGATATGCAGTTAATTAATTCACTCTTGGGTAGAATAACATGCGTTCGTGCCTTGCACTTCATCACTGTTTTTGAGCGATGGGCTGAAAACATATTAGGCCCATCCTGTGTCATCTGTCATCTGCCCTATATCTTCATTGTTTGTCTGCCCTTGTGTTTTTGCCCCATTTCTTGTGTAAACACACCCATGTTATCCACAGCCTTGCTTGTAATTAAGCATATTCAGGAGTGATAACCTCACTGAATCTCCAAGCATTTACAGGGTTATCCAACTGAAGTCGGCTTACAAAAGAAATCAGGGATCAGGAGTAAATGACAAGAGGATAAAGGGATAGGAGATAGGAGAGCACTGGGGAAGGACGTTCTGCTTCTTGTCTTACTTTACTGCAGTCGGTGGGCGGGGGCTAGTGATTACTCATATGGCAATGAGTAATGAAAGACCCTGAGACTGTTTTACCATTTTTACACCAAAACGAGTGCATATATGCAGGTTTTTATGCAACGTGCTAAATATAGGCAACGTCACGATGGCCATTATTCTATATCTTTTACTTCAGTCTTTCTTTCAAACTCAACACGAACTGGATGATGTCGCTGTTGCACGTTTTTATCACACGGTAAAAAATCCCAAATTATAGGTTAGGTTAGGTTAGATATTCAACATGCATCATAGTATTTTGTCGGGAAAGGGAAAGCATCCAACCATGGCTACTGTCATTTAAAGTCAGTCAATGCTGCCTTTCATTGACTGTATCACAAGCTCACATTGATCATCCCAAAGATCAGGCAAATCCTGCAGCATTCACATTTGACCCAGAAAGTCCACAACCTGTTTAACCCTTTATCGGGCAAGTGACTGTTTTTGGTAATTTCCGCACACTTTACATATGGCCACATGACATTGAAAAATTTTAAAAAATGTTAACAGAAATAACATTTTGTTATGTCCTCCAATAACACTCTAAGCTTGAAATTTTGAATTTCAAGGTATTTCAATGAGCACCCTATAAAGGGTTAAGAAGTGTGACAAATATATTGTTGGAGTACTAAACATCTATAATGAGAAGAGTTTGACCCTGGTGTCAACCCTTTCACACAGTTTACCAATGCAGTTTCAAGGCCACTAATCTGTTATCGAAGCAGTATTCACTTACTCATTCTATGTATTCTATTAGTACATTCATGCTCATGCCAATCACCTACAGTAAAGAGAAGAGCAGAATAAAGTAATTCCAATGGATTTCTAATGGAATAGATAGACTCAGAACCTCATTTCTACTGATAAGTCATTGGTGTGATGTTGAATTCATAGTATATCCAAATCAGTGTCCTGATCATGCAAACATGTGCACACATTTGCATGGTGACACAGGATGTAGAAGTGGTCACATCATGTGTATAAGACACTCAATCAGGCCCACACTCACAGCCAGAACACACAGAAGCACACAAGCACTAATCAAGACCAGAAGTCCGGCAGGCAGATCACTCATCCATGTTTCTGCCTTTCATTACCTGCCCCGCTTCATGCGAGGGCAGTTGGATAGAGCCGCCTGCTGCCTCTGCAGAGCATCTCTGCAGGGCCCCCTCATGGTGGTCCCTCCTCCCCACCACTGAAAAACTACCCATGGCTACTTTTAAACTTGTATCGGATGATTAGACTTGGGTTGCATCCCAGAACACCGCTCAGCCCCAGCAGGGATTCAGCAGGGAGCATTGCAGGCAATGCATAATTTCTCAAGATGGGGGGACTCACACTGAGCCAGTGAGTCCCAATCCAGCGTCGGCAGACATGTGAAAGGCTTATTGAAGAACTAAATAAGACAGTATTGAGCAGATGAGGAAAAAACAAGATTGGACCTTTCTGACACAGCCATATGGAGTGGCCAGTTGAGTAAAATTCCAAGTTAATGCTCATTATCGGATAAAAAGGAGCTCTCTTTTTCCTTTTTTCCCAAGGGAATAAAGTTCACCTCTCTACTTCCATCTCCTGTTTCACCTGCTTCCTACATCCTCCTTCATCTCCCTCATCCCTTCTCCATAAAGGGATGCTCAAAAAAATAAGCTCTGCAATTCTCTCTTCTCAAACTTATCCGCATCTTAATTAAAGGTTTTATGGCTTCCCTAAGTTTCATTTTGTATTCGTCCTCGGTTATCTTATCTAAATGCTATAATGGAAGGCAATTTTCTGAATCTGAAGAGAGAAAAAATGCATTTTTGGAACAACAACAGCAACAGCATAATGTTATGAAGATATTTGTGGGCCTCTCTATCTGCTAAATGAGGAGATTTCAGTCTCTTTCATCCAGTTCTAATCAACGCTGAACATGTGGGAAACTAATGGTGTTTTTCTGTTGGCAAAACAGCGCCCGCTTCACCTCTGAGTGGGACAGTATACTGCATTGAACAGATATGTACCGTGCTGTACATAACAACGGGTCAAACGTACAAAATGTGCATCTTTTATTTTTAATGGCTTATGAATATTTAACTGCCGGGGTCACTCGGCAAAAAAAATCCACAGCGTAAATCAATAAATTGGTTTTTTAAATGGAAACCTGCGCAAAGCATTTAGTCTCACCAAAAAAATACTATGAATTACCCTGAGCTTAATCTCTTGAGCACTCTGCCAGGGAGAAGAAGCTGCACTTCCTGACAGCACTGAGTGTGTGTGAGAGAGGGTTTTTTTTTTTGCACGTGTGCATGGCTGCATGTGTGCATTCTTGATTTTCTGTTGCCAGCCCTTTCTTGTGCCTTTTGCACTGTTGACTGTACTTTTTTGGGGGCGTTTGTGTGTACGACTCGATTCCAGCAGGATTTATGTGTACAGTATGTGTTTCTGCAACTATAAAGGCATCTTTCATTCTGTCATGCTCATAAATTTAATTTCTAAGTCAAGAAACATGAAACAGGAATTAAAAAAACAGACTTCCACTGTGGCTGGATGTGCGCCAGCATACTTTCAGCCAGTTTTTTTTTTCTTTCTTCCTCCTCAGCTTTTTTCTTTATCCAACAGTAAAACGTTTTAACTGGGGGTGATTGTGCAGACCTATCTGCCAAGGGTTTTAGGGAGAGCAATGGTGTTACCATGGTGCTTGCACCCCTCTCGGTGTTGTAAACAGGAGCCAGTGATTCCCCATTGGGATGATTTTGCATGCAGGTTGGAGAGAGAAAGCTGCTGGCCCCCCAAATGCATTCCATCACCATCACCCCAAGGGTCCACTGCTGGAGCCTTATTTCGACACATAGAGGAGAGCAGGGATAGAGAGGTTTGGGGGCATAGAAAGGGATGGGGGTATTAGAAAGGGAGAAAGAAGGTTTTTAGAAGAATGTGTTGAGGTGGATGAGAGGAAGGAATGTATCAAAGAGATATAGAAGGAAACAGATGCTGAGAATGGCGAGGAGGGGGAATAGAGACCTGAGTGTATGGAAAGAAAAAAAAGGGTAGTATAGGATTAAATGCTTTGAAAGTATAGCTGTCCAAATTTACATACCAGCTAAATGTTACCCAGGATGACTGCTCCACTGTAGCCTGGAGGGGGGAAACTCTTTTGCATGAGACTTCAAAAATCAGCCCTAGACAACTATAAGCAGCACAATCTAACATCAATGGTTTCTCCAGGAAAATGTTATCTGAACCGTCCTTGGCGGTGTTAGTGAGGCCCCATACAGAGCCCTGGGTTAGTGATAGGGGCCATACTGATGAGCAGTCACGATGTAGTGCGAGTCTGAAGCAAGCTGGTATAGCTTAGAAGCCGCTGTCTTATCTCAGGCTTGATTTTTTTTTTTATTTACTTTTTGGAGTCCAATCCTTTTATCTGTGATCTAACCTGCAATGACGAGATAAAGCTGTGCTGACTTTTCCATAAATGCACTTATCAGAGCTGTACAAGCTCTCCAATGCCAATGAGATGGGCAGGATGATCACTTAGCATTCAGTATGCATGCCTTCACCTGCGCTGCCCACAGATACATAAACACACACGCACACACACCTACAGTGCATGCACAAAGCACAGAGGTGCACACACAAACACACTTTTCCACTTGTGTTGCTGTGTCTACAGGCTATTCACGATAATAGCTTGGGCTTTCAGCCCTAAGTGTGTTTTTTTTCTGTTCCAATCATACAATAGTGCCTGCTGAGCTGGCAAGTAAGAATATCAAACAGCAAATGAAATTCCTGAGAGCCGTCTGCACCAACACCAACTTGTAACATGAATTTTTCATCATTTGGTGTGGTAATATTACCTCATTAGAGTACTCAGGCAGCCATTCAATAAGCGTGGTCATTCTCCCTGCCAAGACGGGATCAGTGCTTGTATCAAAACAGCTCAATTCATCCCCCCTCCCCGCACACACAAATATCTATACGCGCACACACGCACTCGTAGTATTTTGCTGTACATGCTCTGACACGTAATGAGGGTCACTGGAGATGGTCGTGGAGGAGTTGTATGTTGGGTATACAGTATTTTGTTTGATGCAAAATCAAATCTGCAAGATGAATAAAAAGATGAATGCGTAATACCCTCACAAACATTATCTCCCTCTCACACTGTCTTTCCATCTATTTCTATCTTCTCGTCTGTCTCACCCTGTCTCTTTCACTCATCTTTATACTCCTACTGGGATCAAAAGGTATCAGACACGGAGAGAGGTGGGTGAGGGGTGTGTGTGTGTTGAGCAGGGGGGGGGCTGGTTGAGAATTACCAGCACAATTGTGATTTCCATACAAACATTCGAAGCAGGTTTTAGAAAGTCACTCAGATCTTGTGCATTCATTACTTTACTGACTTTCCAGCCTTATGCTCACCTGCAGCCGACAGCTGCTGGCTCTTTTGGAGGGTGGTTGAGCCCAGTCTCCTGGTGGAGTCAGGAGAAAACACCATTTTCACCTGGCTGCTATTTATCTGTGGGATGAAAACATCACAGCATCCAGCAGCAGTTCAGCACACGTGGTAAGGACGGGCTAGCTGGTTATTTATTAATTTCCCGGCTAGGAAAATATTTACACATCCTTGCTGCTGTGTTTGCTGCAGCTGTACGTTGATGTTTATGTCTCTCTAGTCGTCATTCACTGTGGGTTTTTTTTATTGCTATATTCATAATAGGAGGCTATAACATGAATGGAGCTCAGGTTTCACAAATTATGCATGATAAGGGAAAAAAGAAAGTAGTACTCTTATTCTGAAACTTGCCTTGTAGGGCTTGATTTAGAGTTTGAATCCATATTTGAAAATGAACTGAGGTCAGTGAGTGGGTGATGGAGAAGAAATGGCCATTTGACAGGGAGGCTCAGTAGGGAATCATGGAGTGGCTGCTTCTTTTTTTAGAGTTGGGCTAAAAAGAAGAGGATTTGTGGCATGTTGCGGGGGGGGGGGGACTTGTCTTAATGGGCAGTGGGTGACGCAGGCTGTGCAAAATGGGGATTAAAAGGCATTGTAGATGTGTGTGTGTGTGTGTGTGTGTGTGTGTGTGTGGACACATCTTGCATATCTGCATATCTGAGTCTTCGGTCCACAGTCAGGCTTTTTCCTTACATTTAATTGCTGTAAATTAGGCAAAAGGATGGATGAACTGCTATGTCACGGTACATGTAATTGGTAGGTAATAAAATTTTATGGAAAATCAATTGGGAAATAATTAATGCCTAAAAATAACCAAGCAGAAATATCTGTTTTGGCTACTCCAGCAAAGTCATTAACAAATTAGTATCTTATCACAGTGATGAAATAAATCACATAAGAATCAAATATTGCCAAAACAATCCTGATCATTAATTGGTGTGGTGTGCACATCCACAACTTTATAAAGGGATCAGACTGTTATCATCTTGTGCTACATACTGTCATATTGCCCTATCGCCCATCTATATCAGTAATGTCATTTTTTCCAGGGCAAACAAGTAAGGATTTGGCAAAGAAATCTGCCCCAATCTGTTCCTATGATATAACTATATATATGTTTCAACAGGTCTTAATCCACATTACACGGATTTAACATGAGATACACAGGGATTTGAGAAGATCAGCGTCTGCTCAGAGACATAAAGAAAAAAAAAATAACCCCTCTCGTTTCCCCTTTTTTTGTCATCCCCATATCAAGTGTGGTTGTATGTGGAGGGGTGCTGCATTTTTTTTTTTCTGTCTCATAATCTTTTTTTGCATGTTCATGTCAAATATATTGTGGTAACAAGTCCCACATCTTCCTGCTCCCATAAGCCCCAAATCCTTTATCACTGTTGTCGTCGTGTATGCTTAGCGCGGTGATGTTTCTTGCCCAGCCCCCCAGCCCACATTATGTTTGCCGCTGTAATCATCTTATTTACAGGTTATGGTCCCATAAAAACTGCCTCTGATGATCTCAGTCACAAGAATTCATCCTGATGAGGCGTGACGTTCATGATGGAATCAGGAGTCACTCTCTGACTAACCGTTTTTGTGACACACAGCTCCTCCGAGTCTGGTGGAGCTGACTTTCGCCGACCTTCATGGCGCCCAACCCTACAGCACAGCTTCTGTTTGCCTCATGCTAAGAACCAAATCTGGCACAAGGCCGCTTAACAACAAGAGGCTTCAGCGCCGTATCGCTTTACATTGAGCAAGACAGTTAGCCTAGAATCTGAGCATATAGAGATCGAGTCAGACTTTGCCCTTTTATCTTCAACAAATCCGATCAAACTGATGAGAACATCCTCAATTACAATGGTTGCACAGCTTTCTGAAAAGGCATTTTTTCCCCCCAGCAGCAACCTTCAGAGGGCTCTATTTTGCAACGATTTTATGTTTTGGAGTCTTGAAATGAAATCAGAGAAGGGAGGAAAGAAAAATGACTGGTTGTATAATGAAGCCTCCCTGCAAATCCAGTGGTGATTTATATCTGACAGAGAATAACATTTGATCTAGTAGTACATGCTTCACGCCTATGAAGAGCGATAATTTTCCCTGCCACAACGTATGAAACATCACTGTCTCCCCGCAGCCGAAGAACTAAATCTACAGTAAGTCACAAAAGGAAATAGGAAGATTTGTTTGAGAAAGGAATTGTGTTCAGCAACCATGGCTGCCCGCGTCTTGGCCTCTGTCAACCTTATTGCTTTGGTCCTGTTTTCCCAGCCCCTCTCCCTGCTCCAATATGATAAGATTTACTGGCATGTCCAAATGGGTAATCTTGTTTATTCACTGTAGCTGTTTGGATCCCAACATCACCAGGAGAATTAAAGCCTCTGAATCTCAGCAGGAGGTCAAGCGGGAAAAAAAAGGAAATGTAGTTTTCTATCTCTATTCTGCCTCTGTGTTGGTGTTCATTAGTGCTGTAACAGCTGATATTATTTTCACTGCAGCTTACTCTTCTATTCCCTCCTCTGTTGTTGATCTCACTTTATATATCTTTCTCTTGCTTGAGCTCTCCCCCTCGTATGTGTGTGTTTGTGTGTGTGTGTGTGTGTGTGTGTGTGTGTGTATGTGTGTGTTTGTGTGTGTGTGTGTGTGCAGGTGAGCTAAAGAGAGACAGAGGAAGACCCTGCCGCAAACTGGATGTTGCTGCTGTTTCTAAACAGTGCTGGTTGGACAGCCTCTCTTTCAGATGCAACTCTGACTTCTGGAATCTATATCATTGATCCGACATCTAACCAGCAAATTTCTAAATTGCCACTAAATTATTTAATTGATCAGTTGGAAAGGCCCAGCAGTATTTGGGCCAGAGGAGGCAATAGAGCTGACAGCCTGTAGGTTAAAGAGGGAGGTGTGGTCTGTCATATGAGCATGCTCTCTCTCTGCAAGAGATCTTCAATTATAAGAGGCTTGTACTGCTTTTGCATCCCCCCATCAATCCTTCACCTCGACTCAGATAAGCCCAGGCCTTTACCACTTGGTCTTATGAGGGAAATCTGCAGACACTGAGAGCTGATCTCGTGCTTTTTTTTCCTTTTTTTTTTTTTAATCTCAAATCCTCTTTGCGGATCCTTCTTTTAGAGCCGTACTGTATTACAATCAGTGTTACTTTATGGACACTGTCCTGCTGTCACCTCAAGACCTCAGAAGGTAAAGATCGACCCACATCTTAGCTCATCGCCCGAATGTTGTGAAATAGGTTGAGCTTGATCTCTGATACAATTTCGCCATCCTTCCATGAGAGCAGCATGAAAACAATCCCAGCTGAGCAGATGTAATCTTGGGGATTCAGATAGCAGCAATATGTAGCGTCCACAACACTGGCACACAACACAGCCCTGACATGGTAATGTGCACGTCACACGGCAAACAGAGTGCGCTTATGTCCTCTTGGGGCCGACAATCTCTCCATCAGCGAAGCGGTTGACTCGCCAAATCAATTCAGCGGCAAGGAAGAAACGAACCACATGGACAAGACATCTTAGGTGACAGAGAGCCTTTATTTGCTCTCTTTCTCACTTTCACTTCCTAATAGATAAGACATCAAGATACCCGCAGGGGATTGTTTGTGGTGTGCATCTGTGCATGTGTGTGTGTGTGGGTGTGTGTGTGGAGATGGAGGGGTGGGAGTGGGATGCAGGTTGTATGCGATTGCATCAGCCATAGTGCTGAATGTGGATTCCTGGATTTCGCTCACGTATAGTGGGGCCATTGAAAGGAAACAGGTGGCAGAGTACGGCGG
>JBBMOC010000038.1:513583-581424 GCA_037975185.1 Centropyge bicolor | reverse complement strand
GGGTGGGAGGTGGGGGGGGTATTGTAATTAATGCTGCAGATGCTGCTTTCTGCAGCGCATCTGGGCAGTGCTCTCATTTCCAGAAATCTCCTCCAAATTCTCTACAAATCCCTGCAGGCCTTCAGAATCCTTTTAAATCTCCCTGCAACTTCTTCTATTTCTCCTTGTTTCTTGACCATCACCTCCTCTTCACTGCTGAAACATTTTTTTTCAACTGCACCCAATACAGCATTATTCCCTCTTCTCCCTTCTCATTTGCTTTCTTCATATTTAGTTGCAGCCTCCCAAAGTCCTTCAAGTCCTCAGAGACCCTGTAACCTCCGCTTCCTCTTCCTCCAGACTCCTGACCCCTCCCACACCCACATACCTTTGCATAGTTCAGCAGACCAATGGCATGTGTTTGTGCGGTCACAGTGGTAGGAAGCCCAGTCGCCTCTGATTACAGTGTGCTCAGGATTAGAGGGAATATGCTCTAACATATTCACTCTGGTATTATGCTGATATCCCCCGACACTGCTTCACAGGAACACCATAGCCGGGCCAGGACGCTGTCTCACCGCAAACGACATGCGGAGCACCAGGTGGAATCAAAACTGGCCAAATGGGACAATGGGGGGGGGGGGGGGGGGGGTTCAGTTCTGATGCAGAGGAAGGAAGGAACTACAGCAAGTTTGTATGGATTAAAGTGAAAATGTTGAAACCTTTTAAATAAAACATAGGGCAATTTAGACGGGCAGAGGAATAATGGAAATGATATACTGTATGCAATATCATCTGCTCTATTCCACTCCACTGTCATTTTGCAAAATTGCAACATGCGACACTTTCAGGAGGAAAAAAAAAAGTAGACATATTTTGATTTGCATTCGTTCACACATCAAGGGCACATTAAAATAAGGGCAAAGAATTCGACAATCTTCTGAATTTTCTCCCCTCTTATCTCCCTCAGCTCGGCAAGTGCTGTGCCAACAGAGCACTGGGTGAAAAAAAGCATCTTTGCATAAAATAGCAAGCGAGCAAAATCTAAAACAGTTGGTGAGGAACTCTAAATAATCACGGTGCTTTTGGAGATGAATGCATTAGCATAACTTAGTCCCAGCGAAGTAATCACTCGTCTCAGGGTGAGAAGATCCCCTCCAGGCTCATCTCACTCCTGCTGCTTCTTTCCCCCTGAGTTCAGCCTCGGCAGAATGACTGACCCCCTGAGACTGAGGGGTGGATAGGACACGTGGCAGAGAGGAACAAGTTCGAGACCCCCATTGGTTTGTTACAAAGTGCCTTCGGCAAGTGATAAGATCATACACAAAGAAGGATAACTCCGCTACAAAGCCTCGTTTGGTCCGTCTTTATCCCCTCATCACTGTGGGAGTGACCACGTGTACTGAGAAGACAGAGAGTGTACAAATGAATCTATGACCATTTCAGCATGTGTTCATTGCAGGGAGTCTGAGTCTTCAAATGAAGAAAGTAGCATTGAGATGAAATAAAAAAGAAATACTTTATATCTAGATTAAAGGAAAAGTTCAAACTGTGATTCTCGCTATTGTTGATAGATCCCACTCATGACATTAGTGTGCATTTTAACAGGAGGGTTTATAGTGAGTGGTTATGGTGTTTGTGGCCTTTGTCTTCTCACTGGGAAAATTCTAATTTTGCAAAAGTGAGTTTAGCGTAATAAAAGGTTGAGGCACAATAAAAAAACAACATTTAACCCACTTTTTAACCCACACCCATAACATAATTAAGATAAGATAATTCTTTATCCTTTATATAGGACACATTCGGGTGCACATACACATACAATGGTTTGCATATTTGTAAGGCAAAATGTTTTCTTTGACATAAAAAGGCAGCATAGGGATCAGAATATAGCATGCATGAATACTGTCTTGTGTCCAGTTGGAATTAGACTGTAGGCAGACAAACATGTTATTTCCAAGCCAATAGTGGGTGTATTTTCAAAATCTAACATACAGCATAAAAATGACAAGGAATTAAAATAAAATCAGTGTTTGAGGATGCATGTTTCCTGCTTCTTTGTGAAGCAGCACTCATTATCCCATTTACACGCACAATTTGGGCAAAGCCAGGCTATCAGAACAGAGACAAAACAAAAAGAAATGGTAAGTAATAAAAAGTGTTTTCAGTGGTAGCTCTGGCCCAATTAAACCACCGGGGCAGTCTGGGGTTAGCTGTTCTTTAAAATAATATTTAAAATAAACTGTGAACTGAGCACTTGTTTTCATGCTTCAGAAGTCAGAGAAGTCATCTAAAAAAACAAGTTGTAAAGTAGGAAAATGTGTATTCTTCCCAACAATGTTTAAATGATTTATGTTCACAGCCAATAGAAATGATGCACGATCAAATGCTCGACTTGAAACACCCTTATCTAAATGCAAGGTTTAGAAAAGCCTACAGGCTCTACAGTATTCTGGCTGCAAACAAACAAGAATAAAGGAATTCTCTGAAGCACCCAGCAAACCTTCCACACGCGCTTATTCTCAAATCACACACAGTCAACAGGTCACTGAACGACCAATTATGCAAAATTGAGGAAATTCAAAATTATTCAAAGTACTGCAGGTTGTGTCCCTGCTGACGTGCTGGTAGCAGCTATAACAGCTTCAGAGCTCAAGTAAACAACTTAATGTTACAATATGTGATAAAGCCTCCAGAACCTTGACAAGACAGCAAGGAGTTAAAATGCACACAGATGCAGACGCATTTAACTACCAGAGGAAAACGAGTTAAGTCTCCCGGTTGTTCCATTTAAATGATGTTTGTGAGAGAGTACGTCTAGCTTTATAATGGATTTCAGAGGTTAAGGCAAGTATTTTAAATCAACTGTCAATCTCTTCCCTTTGTTAAGCCATGGTAATGGGACAATACCGGCTTTGACCACACATTCTGGCTGGCTGAATAAGGGAGGCGCTGTTTCACTCAGTTGAGGAATGTAAATGAAAAACAGGGAGATAAGGTTCAAGGTGACTAATGTGGAATTTTTTTATTAAGATATAAAGTGAGGAGTCCTTGCTTGTCTTGGTTCATGAGGGAGAAAGCCACCGGCCTCGCTTTTGCCCTTGGTTCAGAAGCACATGGTGGCAGAACAAACAGTAGCTACAGGAGTCAAAGATGGCAATTTATGTATATTATCTGTGGTTGTTCGGTGGTGGAACGAGTTACCAAACTCGGTTCGATCTGTAGAGTTGCTCTCAGTCTATAAGAAAAGACTAAAGACTCAGCTCTTCACTGAACACCTTGGCACTTGACAAATTCATATAAAACAAACTAACTAACTAACAAAAAAACAAAAAAAGTATTGTCTAATTGTGTCGAAAATCCCCCAAGCCCTCTCTCTACCTGTTTCCCTCTACCTGTATGGTCACTCCCCAGCCACCCCTACCCAGTGTTGTACCCGAACGCGTTCAAAGAACGTTCGTTCATGAACTAACTCATATTTTGGGTGAACGTGAACGTCCCGTTCATTTTTGCTTGATGAACGTTAAATTGTGAACGCACTCATTCTGCTGTTTCTTGAACGGCACTCTGATTTCGTTCAGATTACGTTCGTGCCAGATTTCAAGAGCCCTCGGCGAAAAACCAAGCTAAAACAGTAAAAACACATGGTAAACGACCATTAAAATGTCGCGGATAACCACCCGATCTGGCAACCGCAAGTCCTGCCTGTCGCTCTACCAACTTCGTCATCAGCGGTCGTCAGTCTCGTCACAATTCACATGTGTGCAAGGAAGGAGGATGCGTTTACTGAGAAACTAATTCCCATACAGTCGGGAATTAGCTCGTAGCTCGTGGCAACGTAAGAAAAAAAAAAAAAAAAAAAAAAAAGAACTAAAAAAGAACGAAATAGTTCATTTTGGGGAAGCATGAACTTTAGTTCACAATTTTGAATTATGAACGATGAACTGAACTAGTTCATTTTAAAAGGTTTGAACTGAACTTTGAACTAGTTCATATAGAAAGTGAACTTTCCCAACACTGCCCTTACCTGTGTTTCTCTTCCTGTATGGGTGGCGCCCAGAGGCTATATAGTAATCAGGCCACATGTGGCCATCCCTTTTGTCCTCTGGAGAACAAAGAAGCATGTGGATGCCACAGCCTTCCTCAAAATGTTGAACTGAGTACCTGATGTCAGTTGCTTTGATTTGAATGCCTTTAAAATGACCTTAGTTGATAATAATTCAGTTTTCAGTGATGATCAGTTTTCTGTTATGTTTATTTGTTGATTATTAGGTTTATGGTGTTTATATTTGAAATTAAATGACCTTTTGGATTATTAATTGTTTGAATGAATTATGGAATTAGTCTAGTTAATATTCTTATGCTTTTCTTTGCTATCAGATGCAACCAGTTTCAACATTCTTATAATAAAGGATTCAAGTGGACACCTCCTGTATGTGCTCATCTGTCCTAACCGACACACCATTGAGTTGATATAAGTCCTTAAACCAGCATCCTAAATCCTAAATATTCTTGAAATTATATGTTGTAAAATATTTCCCCCCTCACTGCCTGTAGGCACAGGCCCTATCTAACTTGAACTTTGTTTTATGGCACTTATCCACGTTTTTTTCTCCTGACTAGATCCTTACTTGTGTTGTATTTAATCTCAGATGTACGTTGCTTTGGACAAAAGCGTCTGCTAAATCAAACTGTAGAACTGTAGAATTATGTGTGAAAAGATCAAATGAAATTCTAAGGTGTGGTGAAGAACACAGCAAACATTTGATACGTTTCTTGTTCTTGCCACAATATAGGAGGGATGACATTAATCAATATGTTTGATACGCTGTTGATTTAAATAACCCCATGTTGTTAGTACTACTGAACCCACAGGGAATCAACATCCAATCAGCAATTCCAAGTGCCTCTCCAGCACTTTTCAGCTCACCGTTTTGGTTTTCTGGTCACTGACTGTCGAATCCACACAATGTTCACCCAGCAGAAAGAAGGCTAACTGCCAAGATATCTTTCTCCTGAGCTGGTAGACCAAACCAGAGTTAAATGTGAGACCAGCATTCATTCATGAACTGCATTCAACCGGTAGAGATGGCCTCGATATAGTATATCAAGGACCATGGCCAAGTGTGTTTTTCAGTCTTCTTTGATTTTTTTTGTCAGAGGTCAAAAAATCACTAAAAGCAGGGTTGAATGCCAAAGATAAATAAAGGGGGCTTCCATTTCAAAATGTCTGGCATTTGGTGTATTGTTTTTTTTAATGCGACTGTTGGCACTCTGTAACGAGCAGACGTGTCTCTGCGAATAGTGACACAGTTGTTCATGATAACCCACAGACCTTATTGACAGCTTTGTCCTACTGCATGGAGATGAACAGTTGGCAGAAAGTAGTTCTCAAACTGTTCACAATGAGGTTCCTGCATTAGCATAGCTGGGGCATTTTTATTTTTAAGAAACGTTGCTGTTGAGCTCTTCAAACTTCCTTAATGCTTTGAGCACCACAGACCATATGCCGCTGTGAGTGCTCTGTGCTGGGGTGATCTCCAGGAAATATGGGCGGATAGTGCTCTGAGAAGAGGAAAAGTTTTTGTTCTCGTGTTGGCAGAACTGTGTCTCTGTGCCTCTGTGTTCATGTGGGTAATGGCAACAAAGAGTCTCCCCATTGAAGTTGCCTTTATTTAGATTCAGAAGAATCAGAAGGATGCTAAAAGTGAACATTTCCACTGGAGCTCCAGTCTTAGGGAATACAAAGCTCATTCACTACTGACAGTGGGGCCTTGTGTATTTCAGTGTCAGAGAGAAAAGTGTGCATTAGCATATTGTAGCTGAAGTTCCCTAAAGTGGCACATATGGATGTAAAAACGCTCCCGCTTCCATCAGCAGCGTGGTGAATGTGCGTGGCATGCATTGTGTGCATTTCTCTTCTTTCTCTGCCTCTTGTGGGTTGTATGCTAACCGATCCATTAGGGGGGGAAAAAAGACTACATGTTTACTGTAAATGTGGCAGTATGTTGTACTCAAGCTTGTCTTTTATACCCACATCACATCAGTCATTTTTCTTCTTACCTCTATTTCCTTGCTTGTATTTGCTGATATGGCTGCCTGTTGTCTCCTTAAATCAGAAACAGACTGTTTGAACAGCTTTTTGATAAAACAAAGAAGTGTTGTTTTTTTTTTTTGACTTGCTGAGTGTTTTCAAGCATCGCAGGCTTGTTCAGCATGGAAGATCGTCCGTGTTGACCTGCTCATGGATTCAAGATCCTACACACCTCGGATGACCACACAATGAATATAATGGCATGGCTGTACGAGCACTCGACCACACACACACACACACAGCAAAAAGATAAGCCATAAAAAGGAATATGCTCACTGGCTGTTTTCCTGGGTCCTGAAATTTGAAACAAAAGCTGTTGAGCTGTGTTCACTGGAATCTCCAGCCAAATTTCCCAATTCTGACTGCAGAACTTGTTGGCATAGCTGCTACTTGGCCTCTCAGTAGGATGGCCATAGTTTGTATGTGTGTGTTTGTGTGTCTTTACTGTCTGTTTGCTTGCGCTCATGTCTGTGCATTGCCTGAGTTTGGCAGTGAATACGATTAGGATGGAAATATGTGTTGGCTTACTGACATGCTGGCAAGATCTAAATGAGAGCAAATGAAAAAGGAGGCCGGGAATAGAAGTTGGGGATGAATGGGCACTGAGAAGGAGATAAAAGGTTTATATAAAGGCAGGGACAGCCAATTCTCCATGTGTGTGTCAACCCTCTGATGTTACAGGTGTTATCATTTAATCCATCCACTTTCTGCAACTGCCAGTTGCTTCGCTCTTCTCGCTCTATGTGTATGTGTGTGTGTGCATGACTGTGTTTCTCTCCTCTATCGTCTCTGTTTCCTCCAGTCTGAGTAAATGTCAGAGCAAGCTGCTGCTCTTCCCAGACCACGCCGTGGGAGACAGACCAACCTCATCGCTGTGGCAACCCTCTGTTCTGGCTCAAAGAAAGAGGCAAGGGTGGAGAAGAAAGGAACTTTTATGCCTCTGAGCCCCCACTAGTTTCCTCATCCCCCCTCGTCCTTGTGCATTGTAGCCCAGCCCTGAACCATGTGGCCAAACTCCCAGGCCTTTTCAGAGAGGAGGAAGAGAGGAGGGCTGCAATTACGAAGGAGGTGATGAGGGAATTCTGGAAAATAAGACGCCGTAGGAATATAAGCAGGACCTCCATGCGACATTGCGCTTTGATAGATACTCCATAAATTAATTGAATAAAAGAAACAAAAACATGCTCTTCAATTCTGAAAGGAAAAAAAATCCTGCCACAGACACTTACCTCCTAAGAGGTAAAGAAAACTTCACTAGAATTACCAGCAAGGCAAGGAAATGGCAATATTAGATTTCCCAGAATACTTCCTTGGCTCGGAGCCATTGTATTTGCTTTCAATTTACACCAGCAGGAGGCTGCCTGATACCTTTCTTCTCTGGTAATGGCTTTCTTCTCCAAGCTGACTTGTCACCTCTAACAAGAAGTGTACCTTAAGGGATTTCAGTGGTCATAAGGAGTAGTCGTAGGAGCCTGGCCAAAGACTGTCACTCATATCCAGAGTAAAGACTATTTTTTTGTGACAGCACAATCGGTTGTGGCACTAAGTTGAGTTGCTGAAATGACAGCATTTAGCTATTACCCTCCCGGGGGGAGAGGCAGGACACTGTTGGAGAGACAAAAATTGAAAGAGGGAGAGGGATAGAAGTGTGGTGGTCAGAAGTGAGGAACCATCTGGTTGTAGGTGAAGGACCATATTTAACACTGGCGGAAGCCCAATATTGTGTCTCTGGTGTGTGCAGGTTTCTGCCTGTAAATTTGCCCATTTACCACTGTAAATCTGTCCATTTTGCTCCTGTGATTTTTCTCGAAATCCATTTGCACCCGATATTTATTTTTTTCATTCCTTTGGGTACGGACAAGCAAACAAACACACACAGACCATAATCGTTAACTTGTCCGTCTCCCGCGTTTTGTCTGCTCTAATAATGTAGATTTATTTCTCTCTGTGTCACTGTCTTATCAATTCTTCTCACTCTTATTCTTGTGTTGGAAGCAACAGGAAAGACGCACTCAGCTCCGTCCTGGTGTGAGACCCATTTCATTTCACCCACGCCGGCTTGCAAGCTATTACAGGCTGCGTGAGGGATTGTACTCCTCATCTTTCTCATTTTGTCAGTGTGTGTGTCTGTGTGTGTGTGTGTGTGTGTGTGTGTGCTTATAAAGATGTCCGTCAATATGTACACAAATGCACAGGTGTGGATGAAAGCGGCGTCTGCATGTAAATGTGAATATTCATGGGGACAGTTTTGTGAAGAGAGGGGTTGTTTTGCCAATAATAATCAGTGATCACACATATGTGATCGCATGTTCCCTCATTAGGACTAATATGCTGCGTGCATGTGCATAAAGGGGGAGAAGGAACAGGCTTGCCGTGGGAGCTGTGGCAGGTGTGTTTGACTGAATTTCCATGTGAGATGTCCTGTTCTGGGCGATCTTGATCATACGAATGTTTTTGAAGGTGTGTGCATGCGTGCTTTTTTTTTTTTTTTTTTGCCAGCGTGTATGTGTGTCCGCACATACCATGTGTATGCATAATAGTGTTTTCTGCTCGACTGGCTGTGCCGGTGTGCGCCTGTGTTCAGGTCGCACATGACCCTGGCTCTGCTGGGAGGTCCGTGTCTTTCATGTCCCCTGTTCAGTTCTCCCTCAAATTTGGGTCAAAGGATAAAAGAATAACCCCTATCTGCTCTGACACACACGCTCCAACACACACCCACACACTGGTCTCTCTGAAAAATGACTTCCTGTAGATTTGAGTGGTAACAAGGTGGCACGGTGGAGGACACTGAAGCGGACAACTTTTAAAATTCACCTTATGTTGCAGCAGACACACCGTCCTAAATCCTAGATCCTGTCTCCACTCTCTATTAACCGTTACTCACTGCACCAGTTACTCATCCAGTCCTTCCCCATCTCCCTCCCTGTGTCTCCCTCGCTTTGTTTCACCACATCCCACAGTTGACCTTGCATAGACCAGATGAGAACGCTGGATTTGCAATTCGGCAGCGAGTCGATTAGGAACGTGTTGTGGCTCAGCGTCTCCTGGCATCGCTGCGTCTGTCTCACCATTTCTCCCTTGCAAGATTTTCTCGCTCGTCCTCGCGTAGACTTTCCTTCTCTCCCTCGCTAAGCCTCTCCAACAATGCTGATGCTCTGGACCAGCTTCAACCCTCAGAGGAGGAAGAAGCCATGCTAGGGCGTTTGTGCGTGTCAGTGGGTGTTCAGGCATTTGTGTGTGTGTGTGTGTGTGTGTGTGTGGCAGTTAGGGAAGATAGTCCTTGCCAAAAGAACAGAGTGAGCATCCTGAGTCCCCTGTGTTTCTGAGCAGTGGCTGTCATTGAGGTCTTTTCTTTCTCCAGTTAAAAAAAAGGGCAAGCAGGGAATTGTTCCTGCACTGGGACACCCTGCCTCTCTCATGACTTCTTGGAGCAGGGCAGTGTGTGTGTGGAGGATGTTAAGACCTACTGCCTGTCATAGATAAAGGCTGCAGACCTCCTACCAGCAGTGGGACACAACCATCCGGGAGGACCACTTGCAGTGCCTTATATCCAAGCAACCCCCTGCTTTGCACATTCATATTCACACATACACAGCATCCTTAGAAGTCCATGCTGGGCAAAGGGAGGACCCTGACAGATTGATGGAGAGCTCCCCTTGGCACACTTTTTGTCTCCAACATCTTTTTTTTTAAAAATTATTCAACACAGACCCTCCCCATCACTCCCAACAGTCTGTGCTTTCACCTCCTTGTCTCCATCCTGCGCAGCTCGAGCAGCACATTGTTCCCAGACCCTGTTAATGGGAAAAGAGTGTAACTTATTTGTCATTGTGTGAAGAGTCATCAGAGCCTGACAGGGGTCCGTAATGACAGAGAGATGTTTTCTCTGTCAGCCAGAACATTGCGGCGGACAGAGGGAAGCGAGGGCCGCGGCGTGCCTCTTGTACTTGTTGCTGTGAGAGTGCACGTCAGCGTGAGCAACCAAATTACATCACCATGGCTCGTGCCTGCCTCTCAAAATTATAAACATCATGGTCCACAGTTGTTCCACTTGTGTGCAGCTCCACGGGTTGTGGACTGTGCAACCAACACCTCCATAGAAAGGCATGAAAGAAGTGCACTATCAGATGTTTTTCTTTTTGATATACATTGATCCAGCCTGTGGAGATAATATATGTAAATTTCAAGAAGGTGCGCAGTCAAAGTGGATTCACAAACTATTAACAATTATGACATGAACATCTCTTGCATCCCTATAGTATTGCTCAATTATTCATTTGACTTTTTTTTTTTAAATTATCAACAAGGTGAATAACAGAATTGATTGAGATTTGTTTTAAGGAAAAATATGTCCTTGGAGGTTTCCACTACACAGGATATGATTTGTATTTGGCATAATGGCAACTGTATATGGTTGTGCCATAGTCAATGTTTTGAGTGTGTCAGTTAAGTGAGAGTTTGCTGGAGACTTTAGAAAGTGCATTGTGTCTTGAATTATTTCTGGTTATTATTGACCATGTAAACAAAGAAATTACCTGCTTTACTTTAACTTTCAATGTGATTTTCTGATATGCTAGTTGAAACTTTGTCTACAGGGTGAAGTACACTGTTGGAGGGGAATGTCAGCATGTACACATTAATGGTCTGGACACTGGTCAACAAAAAAAGACTGTCTGCAGTGAGACAGGTATTGTGAGACCCTGAGGGAGGACAGTGGATAGAGGTAGAAAGCTTCACCCATTTGGTTTTTCCTCTCCAGTGACTCAGGTGCTGATCTCCTTCCATCTTTACCAGCAGAGGCACGAGAAGTGCGAGCACAGAGCTATCCTGGGAAATTACCCTGCCGACAGACGGCACATTGAGACTTCGTTAGCACAACCACCCAACCTAGTGCCTCTCCATCCTGATCGAACGGAGCAACTCTCCATGACAGAGTAAACAAAGGAGAATCACAGGCATGATGAGCAAAAGAAGGGTTTTTTCATGTGACTCAATTGCTGCAAATCCCTGAATACCCATGTGGCTTTGTGCGTCCATGTATTTGCACCTATGAGCATGTGCGAGTGGAACTTTCTCTTTGTTTCAATTATGCATGTATGAATATGCTTATTGTGTGTGTTTTCATGGGGGTATTTTATATTTAAATTTCAAGTTGCACCTGTGTACAATGTGTCCATATTGATACACACCATATAATACTGTATATTTCTATGTTTGGTTGTTTGTGTTAATGCAAATATTTGTGCGTGTTTATATGTGTGCGTGTGTGTGTGTGTGTGTGTGCGCTTTTCTGTCTTTCTGTCTGTGTGTGCTTCTTTGTGCGCTTCAGGCAGCGAGGAATGTCTGTGTTGAGGAGAGAGAAGAAGCAGAGGAGAGGTGTAAGTCAGAGACTGCAAGTAAACAACCTGCAGTAGCTACAGCAAGTGTCAGTCTCCCTGCCTCTCTTCCACTGCTTCCGTGCCTTCCTCCTTTACTCTTCATCCCCACGCTTAAACAAACACACACAGCGATTGTGCTGCCAAGTTGCTGAAGAACTCGTTCTGCAAACTTCCGGGCTTTGCATCTCTGCCCGGCTTTTTGTGCCTAAATTGATAATTGAATCGACTATCGCCATGTAATCAATTAGGGTGTTCATCCCCGGCTCTGACTCAAACAGTTAATTGGCTTGTGCCACAGAGAGGCTGAGACGGAGAGCAGACTGGTGCAGGAGGGACTGTTGGATTACTACAGATGGGCTCTCAGACCTATTTGCATTGTGTCTGACTTTAAGTCCTTGATTGCCTCTCTGGTTCAGAAATTGCTTGGGAGCGAGCAGCGCGCAGGTTGGGATTGGACCTCGGTGACAAATCCTGCCTGTTTTAGTGAAGAGGGCAGGAATACATATAGAGCGCACGCAGCGGGTTATCTCTCTGCTTTGATCACAATCTTTCAGACAGATGCATGCGGGTTTCTCTTCCATTAAACACCTTTTGTTACTTTTTACCCGATGTCCGGAAAAATTCTTTGCCACCTGCAGTCAGCGCTGCTTTGTCTGAGCACATAGAGAGCAAAGCATTTCAAGTCCAAACAACCCTGCAGTATTGATCCACCCCACACCTTATTTCATTTTGTCCTCTAAAACATGCCTTTTCACTCGGTTGACTTCTATTCAAAGCTATCCAGTGAGACCTGTGTCAATGGGGAAGCTTGACTTCATTCCATAGCTCTGGAAGCCCCCTGGGGGCTAAGCATAGGCTGCTAGACCATGACAGGCAGGGGGCTAATAGGCCGGATAGGATTGGATAAAAGAAATGGGGGGGTCAAAGCAAAAAAAGTTTTAAGACCAGAACACAGCCATCTGCTTTTGTGGTGATGAGCATCAAAGCCTGAAGGAGCCCTGTTGGGTCCTTCTTTCAGATGGCCGTCCTACATATGGGCTTCATATTTCACCGGGACAGACAGTCAGCAAGGCCCATTGGGCCACAGCCGAGGCCGCTATTCTGTCTCCCCGCATGGTTTCCAGCCTTTGAGAACAGCAGCGAGATTACTTTTATTTCTCCTGAGAAATGTGGCTAATAAATGACCAGGCTTGACCCAGAGGATTTGGGCCTGCACCCCCACCTCACTCAGTGAAGGTGTGGAAGAAGAGGGCCTCTGTGGGTCTGTTACTGTTGAGAAAAATGGTGGAGAAATGGGTCAGTGCATGGCTGCAACGACATGCTCCCAGGGTGATTAATTATTGAAGTGACTAATACTACATTTGCCTGGCAGCACCAGGGGCTCCAGTCCACATTGGTGGCACCATAACAATAATCAGCCCTGCTGCATCTTTTATATCTTTCCACCCCTCCTCACTTCTCCCTGTCTCCCTGACTTCCCCTTAATTTCCAGCCTGTTTGTTATTTTGCCCTTACAGATTTGTGCATTTCTCTTCTGTCTCTCCCTGTTGACGAACACAGGCCTCAGCTAATTATGCCTTTTCACTCATTCTCTCTATCTCCGCCCCCCCCCCTTCCTCTGCCTTCCTCAGCCCCTTCTCTTGTTTCCCCTCTGTCAGTAGCATGGCCTCTATCTATAAACGTGCTGCTTGATGAGAAATGTGAAGGCCAAACACATATAATATCAGTGCTGATGGAAACAAGCCACTCTTGTCTAACTCTGCTTCTCCTTCGCCTTTTGCGAGACTTTGCCTGCCTCAAGGTAGCATATGGCATTCTCTCAGACTGCTGGACTCGTTGGCCTCCCACACAACACTGTGCATCCATCTCTCCCTCACTCACAGCTCCTTTATGGGCTCTCCAACAGTTATTTTCTCCCGTACCCCTCTCCCCTGATACCGTGCAGAGCCCCATCCCTCCACATTCTATTTCACACAGCCACACTTCAGTGACGTTCACTGCAGAGATGGCTCAGGTCTGGCAGTTGGTGAGAGGAGGGCGGTCGAGTCTGGAAGGCACAGTCATTAGTTAAATATTAGCCAGACTGTGCTCTATTCCCCCAACATCCAAGGGAGGGGTGCAAGAGTCATACCCTTCCAAAACAATGGGCCATGAGGGGATGGCTTTGTGCCCTCGTGTTCAGATGTATGTGCGCACACACACACACACACACACACAACCTACCTTCCTTCCAAGCCCATACAGATGGTGTTCTCTTTGTTATATATTGTGCATAAGGCACAGTACACCCCCTGAGAGATGGGCTAACCTCGCCAAGGTACAAGCAGAAGGTGTAACAACAATGAAGGTGGGGTCACAAACAACAATAGACAAGGTTCACAATTACACAGTTGTACAAAGAAAACATGAGCGGACCGAGTGGACGTGTGTTATGTCTGCAGATGTATGAATCCTGAGCTGAGGATAAAAGGTTAGATCCCACAGTAAAGTCAAAGAGGTGGTTACACACCGTGAAAGTTGTGTAAGCACATATTTGCGCCCATTTTTTTTGTATTACAGGCAGGGGAAAGTGAAGCAGAATGCAATAACTGTCATTTCCCGCCCGGTAAAAGTCACAGTCACCAGCTGATGAATGGACAAAGGTAGATATTGTTTGCCTGGGTTTTACAGTATATTGCAGTTGAGCTGCTGTTTTATGTGTCTGACTTGATGTTTCTGCACAGACCATGAGGAACGACATTTTCCTCCAAATGATCGGTCTGAATGGAAGAAGTTGGAAAGATAAAGAGGGTTTTTGTTCATAGTTTGTTTCCCCTCCGGATTGAGATGAATCCTTTGGTGATTATAATGAGAACACTGTGATATCGGTCAGAGTTTGAGGTCTTGCTAAGAGTGCTGCTTTGTCCGAGTGTTTCGGTATGTGTGTGTGCATGTGTGTGTGTTTTCTCCAAGGCATGGTGTGTGGGAGCCACGAGGAGCATGCACAGGAGTCATGCTGTTTGTGTGGTGAAGGGTGTGTGGAATTCATGCTGCGAGATTCAGAGATCATCTCTGCTCTGCCCAGGAAGCCTCTGGTCAGACAACAACTAGCTCAGCACACTCCCTCTCTCCTCAGTTTTTTTTTTCCTGCTCACTTCCTTCTCCTGTCCTCTCTGTTGTCTTTACTTGAGATGTGAAGACAGCATTCAATAAGAAAAATGAAGTAATGCCTATAATGTACAATATAACATCACAATACCAATTCTACAACATTTTCGTGGAAATTTTAAAGATGTAAGCTGCTGTCAGCTTTAAGTTGCAGCCCCCCCATTCCAATAGAATTTACATCTCAGCTGCTTTTTTATTTATGTACTGTAACCTCCATATAATGTCCCTCCTGTGGTACTCCACTCCTCAGGTAACTAAAAGCAGATGGTGCTGAAATTGGAAACAGTCTGATTCATAACTGAGTTGTCCAAAGTCAATGCTTTCTTTCTGGCTGCACCCAAGCAGTCACCTCATGTCTTTTTTGGGTCTCTTTATTTTCTTTGTGACAAGAGAGAGGTGGTTGAGGTTGGGTATGTGAGCTGGTGACAAAACAGGACCACTTGCATTCGCCCCTCTTTCAGAACAAAAGTGAACAATAGATAAACTTCTGAGGCCACCTCCTGTTAGCGAGTGGAACCCGACACTGTGTCTGGAGTTCAACTCTACACCAGACTGACTAAAACCACCTCAGGCAAGGGCCAGCAAACCTTGAATCCACATTAATATGAATTTATAGATGTATAGCTGGATGGATAGATACACCCATATGTTTCCAGCTCTGCTCTTTATCGTTCCCCAGAATCCCCAGCAGAGTCAACTGGGCAGGCACAGGTGTGAGCAATTAGTCGGATTCAGTAATGTACTCGCCTGCTCTCAGCTCTTTGCTCTCCTGAGTCCCAGACGGGGTCCATTGGGCAGGCAACAGTGCAATTAGTTCAATTTGGTAGCGTCGATTCATCCAGCAGCAGCCCCCAATGCACATTCTCACTACAATAAAACACAGCCCTATGAAATAGGCCTAATCCTCAATTTGGCACAGAAGTTCTGTGGAGCCCTGAATGAATCCACAGTGTCAGCCTAAAATACACAAACCTCAGTATGCAGCCCGGAATTTGTGTTGTAAGGCATTTGTGGTTACTGCAATTATAGAGGTTATAGAGGATAGATTTTCTCAAATACATTTCACCTGTAGAGTGCAGAAAGGTCTGATTACCAGTTGATTTCCCAAATTATGAATGATTCTATTTAAAAAAAATAATGGCAAATCAATTCATACCTACAGTCAAACTACCTCTTGTTGTGATTTGAGATTTTTTTTTATTTCACACAACTGCTTCTCAGGTCAGTGGTTAAGACATGCATTTAAAAGAACAGTCTGACATTTTGAGAAATATGCTTATTTGCTTCCTTTTTGAGAGACAGATGAGAGGATCTGTGCTACTCCCATATTTGTCTGTTAAATATGGAATATAGCACAGGATAATAACAGGAAATGGAGGGTGAAACAGCAAACCTGTCTCTGTACAAATGTCATAAAAATCCTCCTGTCTGCTTTTCTAAAACTCACTAATTAGCACGTTATATCTCAAACTTTTAATCTTAAAATTAGTGGTTTGAAAAGGGCTGTGCACAGGACTATTTCTTGGCTGGTGAGTCCCCTGGCTGCCTTACAACCTTCCCGGTGACAAGACATGTTTTTACACTTCAGTTTTTGTGCAAATGAAACAAGGTGTAACATGTTAATTAATCAAATGTAGATGGCCTGAAAGGTTGATTTACTTACCTTTGGACAGAGCCGAACTGATCTGTGGATTTTAAGCATTTACGACCTTATATATTCATAGACATTAATATACTCAGTAGCAATGGGTTTAAAATAATTTTGTAGAAATGAGTAAATAAGAAGCTCAGAGTTCCACATTTTTCACGTCAATACTCAGGTCAATGGTCTCCATTATTATGCATTTTGAGATATTTGCTGCGTCTGTTTGGGAGTCTGCAATATTCCGAGCCTGACTGTGAAGATTTAAGCATATAGCATGTCAGCCAAACAGGCGGCGCTGATACAGAACACACTTACCCCATTCACAGTAATTGAGGTGCAATCCCTCCTCCATATGGCACATATTTGCCCTGCAGACATGCACACTCAATAGCATCTCCATACACACATGCTCATAACCCTTTAATCAATTAGTCTTTGGATTGCATGGGAATGTCAGCTGGTAGCACTCAGGAGCCCCTTCAGTTCCCCTCTCTCTCACACACACACACAGACAGATCACACTAAATCTCCCATCCTGTCCCCAACATCCTCTGACACCCTGTCTTCTGGATACTGTCTGAGAGCAGTATTTACATTAGTCCTTAATCTGGTGGCAAAAAAGTAAATGAAATATGGCTGTTGCACAGATTAAGCAGAATAAGACAAAGAAAATACATGTTGTACTTGGTATTGTTGATTGAGACAGTGTGTGCAAATGTGCAGATTTCTTGCCACGTGTGGTCTCTTTTACCTCCACTTGGGGTTACAACTGTCTGTAAATGGACCCTAACCACCCACCCAGCACACCCCCTCTCACCACCTTGGGAGATCAGGAATGCACAACCCGTAATGTTCTTTACTGTTTGCACAGTTTATGCAGCCTGCGCACTCATTTAAATAACCTTGATTACTTTATTTCAATATGTGTGCATATAAGTGGGTGCCTGTGTTTGTGTGTGGGAGAGAACGAGAGGGAGAAAGAGACAGGTTACTGTGGTAATGTAGTGTTTCTTGGCACTTTTAAATTCTGTCGATTATGGCAGTATGTGCAGCCTTGCTTATTTCTTATTATATCATAAAGTCTGTGTTTATTTTAATGAGGCTTATAATGAATGGCACTATTAGAGTGCTGGATTCAGGAATGTGCACAGGCGGAACAGCACTGATTGCCCATTCAGGTTTTCCACCCTGTTTTCTTAAAGGGGGGGGGCTGCGTTGGGGAGTGGTGGACGGGTCTCAGGACTGATTCACATTATAATTAAAAAAGTCCAACCATCCATGTGCAGTGTGTTTCTTTATCTGTTTGGCGCTGGAAGGGAACCATTGCATGTCCGTGCTTGTTATTCTAACTTCATAGTGCTGTGCTTCAACAGTTCACAGCAGCGAAGCAAAAAACCAAACAACAAAAACATTAATCAAAAGTTATTCAGTCCAGAAACTGTTTATCTTTGGCCCATTTTCAGCCTCGACAGAATTCACACTCCCCATTTCAGTCCCGTCACAATGCAATCAGAAATGGGGAAGAAAGACTTTTAATCAAATCCTATGTTATTTATCACACTTGCATCACCCTAAGGATATTCAATGTAGCTTTAAAATAACATCAGACTCAAATGTTGTTGAGGATTGCAAACGCTGCTCAATGCGACTTTAATCAGAGCATTTTCCTTTGTCTTTGCTCGTTTTCTCACACTTTTGCAATTAAGCAAGAATTTCTTTTGAAGTTGATTGCCCCCTTCCCTCTCATTGCTTTTGTCTGTAGTTATTCAAATGAGAGCAGAGCGACCTGGCATACCACCCTGTATTGTGCCTGCTGAGTTTATACCACTGCTATAGAGCATAAACAAAGACTGTTTAATTAGGTGCCTTGCACTTTATTAGTCCTTAACTCATACTTAACACACATGCATATACAAACACACGCACCAGCATCCCTCTCGAATACACACAACACGGCCTGCGTTAACTTATTGAATAATGAGGCTCTGGCTTGGCTCGAACAAAGAACAGTCAAACTGCAATGAGGACCATCTTGTGTGTGTGTGTGTGTGTGTGTGTGCGTGTGTGTGTGTGTGTGTGCATGCACTTGTGTTTGTGTGTTTTCGCGTGCATCTTTTCGGATGCTGACAAGGAGGAAGAGCTTGTTAAGAAAAATGTTTTCTTGGCCATGAAACAGCAGCTTTTTGCTAACTGGCCTTTTTTGTCAGGATAACAAAGAGAAGCAGAGCTATGCAACATTTAATATCTTAAACTGGCGAATCCTCCTCCATCTTTAAACATATGCAGCACATGTGCTGACGTCTTTTGTCTTAACTGCTTGCTTTTCTCTAGCTTAACTCCCTCCTTTGTTCCTTTTGACAACTTTGGCCCAGTAGACTCTCTCGACCGGTCACCATGGAGAGCCACCCTGAAGTGGCGTGGGAGTGGTGCGGGTCAGGGGAGGTCAAGCCGAGGGACTGTTTTGGCAAACGGAGCACGCTTCATTAGGCCTTTTGGCTTGGGGTTCATTAAAACTGCAGGAGAGGACATTCCAGGAGACTCTATTAACCAAGCAGTCCTGTGACACGCTGTCAGGCCAACAGATTTCAAACATCTTGTGTTAAACCGCCATGCCCCCTCCCTCCTCCCCTCAGCCCCCACCCCCTCCGTACACACACACAAAGGCACACATGCACACATACACAAAAACAAGTGTAGCCGTCATAAACACGTGCACAGACACACTGAGAATGGCACGCACGCTCTCACGACTCCCCACGTCCTCTGCGGCACTGCTGCCACGCTCTACCCCGCACCCTCCCTCGCACAATAGTCTCCATCTGTTGGCCCGTTCAACTTTCCCTGGCGGTCCTCTGGGGGTTGTGAGTCTGCAGGTGGAGGGAACCACAGTCACCCTGCCATTGCTCCTGTGACACCTTCAGATCAAAATAGATACTCAGAAGGAGGGCAGGAGAGGGAGGGAGGGGTGTAATGTTTTTTTGGGGGGGGGTTAACTTGAGAGAAGGAAAATAAATACTATGAGGGTGAAATGTCATAATACAGGTGGTGAAGGGTTAGATGATTAGGACAGAGTGACAGGGTGGGAGGAAGTTGTATGGGTGGAAATAAAGTGATAGAAGTCACAGGGGAAGAATAAAAGAAAGGCACATACTCTGCAACCCGGTAGCAGCCCATATATTTAATCTTATTGTGCAAGTGGAGCACAGGCCAGATAATGCGGTCAGAATGACTGAGAGAATCCCATCAGATCGAGCCACACGATATAAGTAAATCAAAACACTTTGCTTAGATCAAAATGCAAGCTATGGCACTTCAGAGAGAGTCTGTCAGATCAGTGCTTTTTGCTGTCCGCCGTATAAGCAGGTATAACTGGATTATCCCTGTGTTTCGGTTGGCAAGCCTTATCATGTAGGCTCTATGGTTGGTCAGTTCAAACTGGGCAGATTACAGTTTGCAGAGAAGAGGTTTAGCCTCGTTTGGAGCTCTGATATGTTAATTAAAGTGGATTTTGTGAAAATGGGACGGGCAGGATGGCAAACTCCACCTCAACAAAGCCATAAGCCCATCTGTTGGCAGAGGTGTATTCGGGCCTGATTGTGTTTTTTTTTTTTTTTTTTAAAGGCTGTGTGCTCTTGTGCTTCTATCCCTGTGAGAACCAGTTTGAGTCTTCAGAACAAGGACATGTTTATGAAGCGAGGTCACTTTGGCCTATCATTGGTTTAGCAAGATCCTAATTTAAAAAGATATCGTAATAGCATGATAGCATTACGGCTTAAGGAATTAAGGACAAAAAAAAGACAGGTTTCAGTTATACCGTTTAATGATAATTCCTCGATTGTTGTCGCACAGATGATTCCCTGCACCGCCCTGTGCTTTCAGTCATCTTATGTTGTGAAATGACTTGGTCTGCTGCAGGTATGTGTGCAGGTCAATCTGCAGTGGCCTATTGACTTTTTTTTCCCTTGTAGCTTTAAGCCAGCGCAGCTAAAATAAAAGTTGGTCAGTTTTGTGTGACGGTTCAAGTCAATAAAATATGAGGCACACGAGCAGGTGGCGAGCCGCTTCCACTTGCAGCGACAGTGATATAGACGAGGCATTTCTTACGTATTTTGCACTATGTGGTTTTTAAAGGCTGTATTAAATCTTACTCATGTGTAAATTAAGTAAACATCCTTGTAAGGATTGAGGGTCATAACATACTGAGTACATGAAGGGATCCTGCATCAACTCAGCTAGAGACAGAATCACTCTACTTGTTAGTGTCTTTTGCTAAATTCAGCCATTAAGGTAATAAATCAAGTTGAACTTATTTCCAATTCTTGCTTTTCGCTGCAGTCCACTGCCCAAGCCTCATATTGCACAAAGTAGAAGCAGTACTTTACAAAAACAAAGCCGCAGCCACACTTTGTGATAAAAACAGGAAATTTAGTCTCAGCTCAGCAAACACCACTGTGCATTTTGAAGAATAAACCTGGATAAACCGCTCGGCTACACTGACTAACCTCCAGACGACAATGCTGAATTGTGACTGTCATTTCAAGACATATTGTCCATTCAATACATAATGAGCACTGAATTGAGAACCTGTCTTAGCAGAAGCTTCGCCTCGGGTGTCAGGTTGAAGTGAGAAAGCTCATCCGGCAGGCGTCCTCATTCTGTGATAATCAGAAATAATGTAAACTGAATTTCAAAAACGCTCCTTTGAAAACTGCGTTTTCTGACCTTCAGTAATAATGAAACATCCCATTCAAAAAAAAAATCCATTCTCCTGAGGTAAAAATTATGAAATCTTCCTTTCTCTGGTAATACTGATGCTGTGAGGGAGAGGTGAGAACGAACAGTACTGCTGACCTCGGCTCACTGTAGTTAAAGCTGTGGTAGTGAGAGTTATGGTTGATGGTTATTAGAAGAATGAATCCAGTCGAAGTTCTTTCATAGGAGATAAGGAGAAAAATGTGTGTGGTGAAGCATGCACACATTTGTGTGTGTGTGTGTGCATGTGTGCAGTGCATGTGGTTGAACAGCAGAACATAAATAATAGAACACAAGGGTTTTGTTATTAAAGTGGCCTTTTATTGCTTAATAGCTTTTGTTAAAGGCTTGTTTTGGATCCATTCAATATTGTTTCTTTCCATGCCTTGTTTTTGCCCTCATTTTTAGCTCGCCCAGATTTAGCTCAGTTTCATCCTCTAATCCTTCTGTTTTGTTAGTGACACTGGGAGAACAGCCTGGGCTGTGTGGCTCAGCCCGCCTGTCAAAGCCTATAACATCTCTCGCCAGGATCAGGTTATTGCCTGAGCTCTGTGTATCTTTATATTGAATTGCTTGTGATAGGAGGCTCTGTTGTGATGTGTGTGTGTGTGCGGGTTTGTCTGCGTGTGCCTCCATGCACATATGTTTGTGTGCGTGTTTATTGCACATGGATGAGGTGCCGCTGAATAAGTGAATGGGACACACAAGACTGGATACAACAATTGTCTTTTCTGACCTCAAATTTCAATATTGTCCCCTTATGTCCCCCCCCCCCCCCCACCACCGACGTGTTCTCCCTCTTGCTCTCCGTTCGTCGATCACTGCAGCGGGGGTGATAGATGGGGCGCTGGAAGACAGCGAACGTTAAAGTTTGTGGGCCGTGGATGGACAGCTCGGCATGAATATCAGGGGCCCAGAGTAAGCGGTGGGAATTGGATGAGTGCGAGCGAGGAAGGCGTCAGCACTTTCCCTCCCGTGCATTTTCACTCAGCCGGATTGAGTCTTATTATCTGACCCTGCTCCTCTTCCCTCAGTGACCTAATAATATTGTTTCAGCGATCCTGTCCAGCCTCTGACCTCATGACAGGAATCTGTTAGATGAAGAGTTCCACTTTTCAAGAGGTGCCTGTTTCTTCTTAGCTTTTGCTTCCTCCCAGGCCCTGTTGTCATCATTTGCACCAGCAGCAGCTTAGAGATATTTATTTTTACTGTCTGTCTAAACGCTGCTGCAATTAAATTTGCATCCTACAGCCATCAGTCATATATTCCTGTATCTAATGCTGTTTATTAGTCTGATGAAGATTTTCATCTAATTTAGACCCACAAACTAAGCCTATTCATGTTGTACTTCACTGAGACAAAAATCTGTATAGAACCTCATCAGCGAGATCTAATTTGATTGGTCGACAGTGTTTGCTTGTTATTAACAGTGGAATCAAAGTCGCAATATCGGTGAATTAACATGGTTATGTAGGAGCTTGTTAGGCAGCTGAGGTAAATGGGGGAGATTTGGGAAATAATCCCTCCCCAATCTGGACACCACAGCTGGTTGTCTCAAGCCTCTCCATCCATCCTGACATACACACACACACACACACACACACACACACACACACACACACACACACACACACACACACACACACACAAACACACACACATACACATACACGCACACACGCCCAGCTCTGAACTGCATGTTGCTGCCAAAATGCAAAGGGACACAGGGATGGGGATTGAGGGGGAACGGCAAAGAGTGTGTCGGTGTGTTTAATTGGGTTTTTCCAAATCCGTCTTAGCCCCGATACATGTCCTTCCACATGCCTCAGCATCACTTGGTCCACAGGTCACCTGAAGCACAGCGACTTGAGAATCCCTTCTCGCAAACTCGCCAGCAGTGGGACAAGGTTCATGTCCCTATTCAGACTTCATCACAGTAACAGACTTTTGAAGAAAGTGCGGCTGAAGGGGATTAAGCAACTATCTATGCTGTCACACTTTTGAAAGTCCTCTTATCTCTGTTTGCTACCCTTATTTTAGTGATGCCTGTAATTGTCATTTCTGGTGTCTGCATGCTCCCAGTCAGCGGCTGCCTGTTAAATCTCCTTCTCCCGTGGTCAACTGGTAGCCAGATTGGCCGGGGGAGGGAAAAAAAAAAAAACATGTTGACCTTGTCTACAGATTTAGAACACAGAAGCATCACTGATATGGCAGCTGTACTGTGGCAGGCGACAGAAGCCGGGGCTCCAATCAGATCATCAGGTCAGATGGCTGTAGTAAATGCCGAGGCTCAGAGTGTGGATGTAATATGCCTCAGCTCAGTGCACAAAGACAATTTTGCAGGCCTTTGTCGGCGCCTTCAGAAGTCTTGAAGGGTTACTAAGGCTCCTTTTTTCATTAAATTAACCACTTCTTAAGAACTGTGGCTGCTGAACTAGTTAAATCCCTCTCATGGTGTGGGTCGCATATTGGGCGTTGAATATCTCTGCCTGTCTAGACAGTTAGCTACTGACTCCAAACTGCCATGTTCATTCTGTAATTAAGCGTTTATTTTGACAAGTGACAGAATCTGAGCTGCCACATTGCTAATGGCTATCCACATGATTTGAACAGGCCCTCTACCCCGTGCACCTTCCACAACAATTACTGTCCACACCCAGAGGCATGCACAGACTCCAATGCACAAAATATATCCCATGCAGTCTCACTCCTACTCCACTTTTCTGAATCAATCTCCTGGACATGACCCTATCTTTCCCTCTTCCACATATTGTGTTGCTCTCTACCATAGTGCTTATTGCTTTCTTTGATTAATCTTCCTCCTCGCTTTCCCAGCCGCACTGGTCTGACTCAGTAGACTTCCTGTTGGTTTTCAAAACAACTCTTCATGTCAGCCTTCCTTCCTCCCATCTCCCCCCTTTCCCCTGATCCTCCCTCGTCTTCTATTCATCACTCCACAGCCCATTTTACAGTATCTTTCTGTCTCCTTCCCCCATCCGTTTCTCTCGCTCCATTACCTTACTCGTTCGTGTCCCCTTCATCTCACCCTCTGCCTGTCCAACCTCCTGACATGAATTCTTTTTACCCTCTTACTGTATTTCCCTCCTCTTCCCTACATTTCTCCCCTCGCCATTCATCTTCAGGTCCTCTGTCCATCTCCCTCCCTCCCTCACAACCTCTCTGTCAGGCCCCAGCTCTCTCCCTCCTCTTCCTTCGTCTGGCAGTGGAGCGGCTCCACTCTTGCTGACAGTGCTGTTTGTGTGAACTGAGTGCTGAGCTTCACAGCCCCCTCGCCTCCCATTGCCCCCCCCCCTCCCCAACGCCTTCCCCCTGCCACCGCCTCTCCTCCTCATCCTCCATCGTCCCTCCCTCCCTTCCTCCTGCCTCCCACCTACATACCCCTCCAGGCGGGGGAATTAACCTTCCGGCCCCGGGCTGCTGGGCTTAATGACTGTCTGTGGGGCCGACTCCGACTACACAACCCAGCTGTTAACATCTGGGCCACACACACCCACTCACACTGTCTATACACACAGACATACACACACTACACACACTGCTACACTGGACACTGGCACAGTGCAGCATGCACAACATCACACTGCAGTCCTTGAATTTATGCCACTATAAGGGTGTGTGTGTCATTATCATTCCTTCTTTATTGCCTGCTGCACAAATATGGGAGTTTCACTGTACAGCACCATTCTCACAGACACTGGTTGGTCTGTCATCACTGCATGGCTGACCCATAGTGGAACAACAGATGCAGCAATATATCTGTTTTTGTTTTACACTGAGCAAATAGCTCGGACATATAGTCAACACAGAGCCACAGCACAAGTGCGGACTATCAGCAGAACAAATGAAAAATACATGCGTGTGGAAAATAAACACGACCTTTATGTTGTCTTGCTAGCAGTGCTTTCAGTATGTGCCACTGAGCAAATGGTAGAATTCTCCAGCCACCATTCAGTTGGAAGCATATAATTGACAAAAGGCAATATTCAGAAAAAATCAAATATTCCTCTGTTGGAAGTGAATTCTTTGGCCTGTCTCCGTCTCCATCTCTGCAGCAGAGCAGATCACCCCAGGAGTATTCAGTATAGGAAATGCAGTTATGTGGATACTCTCTATTCCATTCATTATGTATGAGCGTAAATGTTACAAACTAGCTGCTGTGAAGATGTCCACGCCGCATCTGTGTCTTTGAGGGCTGCACCGCTCCTTCCTACCCACCACAGTGAAACGCTAAATAATGGGATCCACGAATACTCCCTGGGAAGACACAATAGAAAGAAGCTACAGGCACGTTCCTTCCTTCTCTTATTACTGGCTCACTGCAACTTTATTAAGCTTTTATAATTAATTAATTCAATTCTGCTGAAAACAAGGGGTCTGCGAACTCAAGCAGTTGCCGTGTGGTCTGAAAAGTGAAAAGTGAAATTGTTCTTGTTTTTCTGACATTTATTTTCCCATTCAGGTGACCCCCTTGTAACCACCACCACCAACACTTTTCACACACACACACACACACACACACACACACACCTTCCTTCATTCTTCAGTCTCTGCTCCTGCCTCTCTCCCTCTCTTCATCTGTTTGCCTCTGTCTTAGACTAAGGAGTGAGAGAAGGGGGGAGTCCCATTGGCATTCTTTAACATCTCCGTTGCTCGCTTGTGTTCAGAGAGCCATCTGTAGATCAGGAAGACAAAAAGACGCTCCTGAGCCTCGGCGTCACTCAACAGGTAAGCACAGCTCTCTTTCTCTCATGCAAATCCACACACCTATTCAAAGATTCTTGGCTTCCTTTTTTTTTTTTTTTTATAAGTAGGAGGTACCCCCTCTCTGTCTGCCTGCCTCACTCTCTTTCTCTCTGTGCACCCTAGGCAGGCAGATGTGTTTGAGTTGGTGGAGGTTGAAAGAAGGTTTTGCCTCTCTGTCTCTCAACTATTTTTTTCCTGAGGAGAGCAGGCGTGTGAGTGTGTAGCGAAGTCAGAGTAATCCAGTAAACTTGAACACTTCCAGCTGAAGGGAGGGGAGTCGAAGCACACAAGCACCCAACTTGGGTTAGTTTGAGTGTCTTGAATCTGGATGTGAGCGTTGTCAAGCTGCTCAACCTCCGGACCAAGCCGATGCCGTATAATTTAACCCATCTCTCCAAGAGGCTGACGTCTGTTCTGTCAGTGTTTAGCACTTCCATCCGGGTCTTATTCAGACTGCCTAAAGAATGCCATTTTTTTTTATGCACAATCAATGAGTCAGATGTGATTAGATTCTGCTGATAATCTAATCTGCATCTTTTAGAAACCCTCTTTATCAGCACTTCACTGTTAGAGCAGTAATGGCTCGCAACACAGCTTCCATAAGCTGCAGTAATTGGACCCACAGGCAACTGGTGAGATTGGTAAGAAGTTAGGTTGGTATTAAGATGTAGGACCACATCTGGACTGGATGGCTGCACGGAGGTTGAAACTTCATTTTCTGCACATTGACTGATTTCACGGGGTTTCACGTTAAATTGGTCTAGGATTGAGTGTATTGAGTCGTTTGATGATGTTATGAAAGACGCCATTAAAAATCTACCTGTCGGGGTCACGCTGGATGGTTCAGCTACCTCTAATGCCCTTGCGGGGAGAGTGGCAGCCTTGTCTCTGAAAGCGAATCAAATTTCAAATCAAACTTTCTAATTTGCATTTGTAAGAAGCTGGTGAAGAACAAGGTCAAAAAAAACCTGTGGCAATAAGTGCTGCTGTAGTAAAATATGAGCCTTTCTCCTATTTGAAGACAAATTAAATTGCCATTCAGTCTGGTATTTATCTAATGTTACTTTTTAAGCAACAGTTAAATGACATATCACAGAGATTCCACAAATACTGCACATGCTTCCTGCAAGGGAAATAAACACGTATCGGCAAATCAACATTCTTCCAACTGGCTGTGTTTTTAAAATAATTTAAGGCATTTGTTCGGCAGGTAATGGGAATGTGTGGAGGTCAGGCAGGTCGTGTCTGCTTTCTGTAAGAGTCCTGATGAAAACGGTGAATCACGAGGCCAGCAGCAGCCTTTTCGCGCTGGCCAACCCTCTCCCTCGCAGGGAAAACCAGCTGTTTGAGCTCTAAATCCCCAATGTAGAGATTAAATTCTGGCTTTTTTCATTGTACTGTAGACAAATGAAAGAAATCCAGTTTTTCTTATCAAGGGCTGATAACTGTAAATTCCTAAGCCTCTGAGGAAAAATGTCAGCATTAGGCAGGATATACTGTAATGATTGTGTTTGTGTTTACCTACATGAGGCATTATTAGAGAGAGAGATAAAGATGGGCACTTTTAACCTCAGAAAAGATTTTCTACTCATTGAAGAGGGAAGTAATTGCCCTTGTGTGTTCAAAGACTATACTGGGGGCTCTGAAATACACAAATGTTTTGAGAGCGGAAAAAAAATAATTGAGTGTGAGTTAATTCTTATCAAAGCCTGTTGGAGTGCAACTAATCGACTGAGGGGAGATGCGTCAAAGAGCTGTTGCCTTCAATTCATTTTGTCTATTCAGATGAGAAAATATTTAGTTTTCAATTAAGTAAATCACTATTATTTGTTCCACTCCTGCAGCAGATAAATTGAAGTGATTACAAACTGACTTAAAATCCACAGAGGCCCCTTCCAGGTCAAAAAGAGTATTGGATGCAGTGGGCACAGACCCACAGCACGGCCTACTGACTTAAATCCAAACTGTCTCTGGGACCCATTCACAACAAGAGCACAGCACAACCCTGCACTGGAGCACACTTTTATACTCACAGGTAACCATGGGAAATTACCTGCAAAACACAAAAAGGCTTAACAGAAGTTTTGACATGAATTTCTCTGAGGATGATGACAGCACAATTGCAAATTATAACCTATTTACTAAGCAACAGAATATGAGCACTTTCTGATCCACAGTCTGTAATTTGAAGATTAGCATTATGCCTTGTTTAACATGGTGGAGTCTTAGCTTGCATTTATAGATGCAGCAACAAACTGTTCTGGATGCAGTAATTTCCTTCATACAATCACGTAGGTGTCTAATGCAGTGCCGCCTGAGGAATTGAAGGTCCTTGAATTCCTTGAAACGGTGCATTGAGAAATTTTGCTCTTAAACTGCTGGAAAGTGTTTCTAAAAGTGTTGAACCTCTCTGTAATAGTTTTGTTTACCTTTCCATGTAAACTAAAATGTAATATACATAATGATTTTGTTTTGTTTTGTTTAGTTTAGTATAAGTAGTGGCGCTTTTATTTTGAAGCTGCATTTCAAGTCTCGTTGGGCTGCCCTCGCGTGACTAAGTCTTTCATCACCTGTAAATACTCTGCAATCACGGCCTTTCAAACGTTTAAGACTGGCAAGCCGGACTCCCTTTGCAGCATGCAGCCAACGAGGTGATTTAGTTTTGTATATTTTTATTTTGCCAAAAGTTATTCATATGATTTACGTGCGGTATACGTTATTTATGTTGACACTGTGTTGTGTTTTTATTTTTGTTTATATTGCAAAGTTTTCACGGTGGACTTGGAGAAGCTCCAATAAACCTGTTGCAAGAAAGCCACTTGTGTCTGCCTGTGTTTGGAGGGAGAAAGTGAACTTTTACACTCTCTCCATCCTTGCTTGTGAACGACTAAGCATTTCCAGGATGAACCTTTCATATCCAATCATGATCCTATCACCTGTGCAGTGAACCTGTTTACCTGTGAAATGTGTTCAGTGGCATATAGGTTGAAAAGGAGTCTTTTGGATTCGGGATTGTACTAAACTTTATTGCCATTGCTAGTAAAATATGATACTGTCATGCCAGACAACAAGACCTGACAAATGTTTGGGAGGTGGCCATGGCTACAAGACACCTGCATTACACCTTGCTGTACCTTACCTGTAAGTGCAGGTAAGGTACAGCAGGAAACACTGTCACAACACATTTTGTAGGTGTAGGTTGTTTAAGGCTTTAAATATGCATACATGCATGGCTTCCTCTGCAGCCATTACTCTCTGTACATTAAAGTGCTGTTTGGAAATCAACTTGAAACCTTTTTGTTAAGGAAGTTGTCTATTTTGTCTTTGTCAGGATTTACGCTCTGGTCTTTATTCCCTCAGCTGGTCCTGAATTACTGTGGTGGAGGAAGTCAGAAGAAGCCACAGACAAATGACAAATTCAGATGTACAGTTCTATGGGAACTGTGTGCTCATCAGGAGACCAGATCTAACTAACACAGACAGCTCTACATTTACTGCCAATCTAAATCTAAATCACAGATTGCTTTTTTTGTCAGTGCAGGATTGATGGACTGATTGATTAATTGATCAATCTGAAAAGTCTGTGTTGTAATTGTGTGCACATCAGAGGCAGGTTGTGACTTTAGCTTATGCCAAAGTTAACAGTAAACAGTACTGCAAACACAAGCTACTGTATGTTATCAGAAAACAAACAACAAAATGTAAATATGAACAGACACATTTTAATTTGAGAGCTTCTAATAGTAGGCTGCTGCATACAAACAAGCCTACCTTATTAACCTTGTAAGGGACATGGAGTTTATGTCTATGTGTATTTCATGTTTTGTTTTTTCACGGTTGTTCCAGGATTGTCGAAGGTCAGGTGTCGGTGGCGAAATGGACTTCTTGTCAGCATGGATTTTGTCTCCTTCAGCTCTACCCTTTCTCTGTCTCATCTGGGGTAAGAGAATCAAATGTCACCATGGAGCTATCATTACAGTAACTGTGGCCTTTTCAAGTCCGATCCATGTTCCGGCTATTCAGCTGAGCAGTGGGAACCTTGACTTTATCGAAGCCTTAAGTGAATGAATCCTGACGGGTTAACAATGACACGTGGACTGTACATGTACTGAGCTGCTGCTCTCAGACCTATGTCTTCATTTCATTCTATGAAACTCTTGTTTGTGATTCGAGGTCTTCTGCATTATCATTGGTTTCAGTGTGGTATCAACAGTATATATGTTTCTACTGCTTTTATTTTTCATCATCTCAGTAAATGTGATGAATTAAACTCATCATCATTACCTTCAGTTCTTATTTCTCAGTCCACTAGGAAGCTGCATCTTTTCACTCACTTTTGCTGGGGGACTTTCTCCCTATAAACAGGACCTCAGGTAGAAAGGAACATTTTATTAACCGATTTATTCATGGTAACAGCGGAGCTCAGTCTTAGGGTATTAGTGTTTTATGCAAATAGCTTAATCCGAACACTGCCCAAACTGTAGGATGGCAGATAGGGTAACTCCATGTGATTTCTCTAGCGGGGTTGTTGTTTGGCCTGGTTTAGCTCAAGGTAAATCTCAATGTGACCGGTATGGTGCTGTGCATGTTATTATTGGCAGTTTATATACACTGGCTATGTAATTTAACCTCTAGCATTGAGTAGTCTATACAGAAAATAAATACGCAGTGTCACATCTGCTACTGGGCATTGTGTGCATAGTATTTCCTCAATAGTCTCCATGGTGATTACCACAATGGCTTCCAGTTCATGGAACTTACTGAACGTAACCCTCAAAAGTCATTTGACAACATAATGGACAACATGACGTTTATCACAAATACAGACAGGAGAGGAAAATTAAGCTTTGAACAAACAACGAACAAATCAACACCTTTAGATAATAATAGAATATGAGGTGCATGCTGTATCCAGAGGAGGCAGAAGTAAATGTAGAGAGAAGGGTTGAGAAGCATGCTTATACAGTATAATTGCAGACATTAAGTCTTGAATAAGGAATGGAAATCAATATTTCACAGCAGACATTTTGACAGGTTATATAGCAGCTAAAGCACAGGTGTAATTAATAGCATTAATTAATGATGGATAGATTCTGATTAAGGTGTTGCCGTTCCAGCACGTCCAGGTAATGTGCTTGCTTACTGCTGTGACTTACTAGGGCACTGGAATGGAATTGAGCACTCATTAATGCTATTACTTACACATGTGCAACGACAAGTCAAAATGTTTATCAGTTGGTTTATTCAAATAGGCCAGTTACCCCCCTCTTTTAGAGTCATTAATATGTTTGTCTCAACATTAGGTCAAATGCTTGTAATGTGAAGGAGGACGCTCGCTTAGCTTTACAGGCCTAAAACATGGCCATTAATAATAATAACTTCTGGATGATAACGAGATACTAAATTCACCTTCAGTTCAGTCAGTTGTTTTAAAGACGCAGACGTCATCAGTTGACATCCTGACCGAGAGAGAAGAGAGTGGTGGAATGAGACCAAGAGCAGGACACAACAAGCTTGTCTTGGTGAGGCATTATATCTTGTTTTAGGTTTATGAGAAAACCAGTGAAGTGTTTATCTTTGACACTCTGGGGTACCAGAAGCACAGTCAGTAAACTGACTCAGCAACACCAGTTACACAGCAATATTGAAAGCTTGCTAACATTAGTCACCATAAGTTAATAAGTGAGGAAAGCCCCTTGAACAAACGCTCATGAATTCATTTTGTAAGACGGGGGATTGTGTTATTCCCTCATTTAAAGTTACACACCCCCACTTTAGGCCATGAAAGCTGAGTCTTTTCTCTACATTTTGATGTGGTATTTCTACATCTCTGAATAATACAGTATAACTATTTCAGCAGCCACTTGAGTATTCATTTATGTAAACTGTATGCTAATGTGCTCCTGTGTTTGGTTGTTTGTATGCATCCTCTGTAATGGCCAATCTTGCCCTTCATATTTGACGTGAGGTGACTGGTTCAGCCTTGATCTGAGAGCTCTGCCTCTCACTCATGTTGTCAGATGCAACAGAGCATGCACTTCACAAACAACTTGGTCATTGCTTCAATGAAGGTCAAGATTCAAACAGCCAAGCGGAATCGGGCCGGCTTCTCTGTGGGGCATTGTTTAAACGAGATTCACGCTTAGATATTGGGCATTAATTGGAGTATGCCGTTGCGTTTGGCTCGAATTTGAACTTAATTTATTCACAAACCTCCATGTATAATAATCATGTAATCCTAGCTGCGGTGTTAGAGGCTCATGGGTGGTCTGCGTTAAGGTTACCTTCCTGACTCATGTGCACTGCACCACAGAATGTCACCTGAGAGCCGGGTTGAAGGATGGCCAACCCCACCTATGACAAACAAGGGGGATTAAAGTGATAATCATTACTCTTCCCAGGAGGAATTAGCTGGTGGGACATCGACATTGAAGAAAAACTGCGGGTGAACGAGGTCTCTGATACCCCATGCTTTTTCCCTCCTCCCAAAACCCTATCTGCATGGCCGAGGGGGGATTTAATTCGCAGTAATTACTTTATTGACTCATTTTCAGGGCCGTATCACTGCAGTTTCCCATCAATAAAACATATGCCAGGATGAATAATGTGGCCAGACACAACGGGGTGCCTTCTCAGACAAAAGACCACAAGACAGCATCCCTGTGGTGTATGTTTATGTCAAGCTCCCTGCACTCCTTTCATTTCCTCCATAGTACTCCTCAGACATACTCAGCCCTTGCTCCTCTGCACCTCTTTACATTAAATCACGTCACATCCCCTCCCTGCTCCTCCATACCATCCAGCCCTTTCCTCTTTTTCCTTTTTATGTCTCCAGGCACGCAAGCCCAGCAGGCCTTCAGGACTGAGCCCAGGAACCTCACTGTGCGGCTGGGAGCCACAGCTGTGTTGAGGTGTGAGGTGCTGCGGGCCTCGGGGACTGTGCAGTGGGTGAAAGATGGCCTCCTCCTGGGACCTCAGAGAAGCCTGCCAGGCTTTCCACGCTACAGCATGATTGGAAACCCCAAGAGAGGTAAACAGGGATACTCACGGAATAAGGTCTATGGCCTATTGGGCTTTGATGGACCCATCCAAGCTAAATAAATGAACTTGCCGGATAAAAGCATCACTAAAAAGACACCTGAATTTGTCATTGTGAATTGCCTTCGGTTGAATGTTTGAGTTTAACAATGAATGGAAAAAGTATTATGGAAGTCATCAGCTCAGAAGATCCACTTGAGCGGAGTAAGATAAAATTACGCAGGTCAAGGTGAGCTGCTGTGTAGACTAGAACAAGATGTCGGATGTGGAAAAGTATGTATCAAAGAAAGTAACACAATAACAGGCTGTCAGTATTACATTTATCCCTCATACTTCTTCATTTCTTCTGATATACAGGTCATATGGTTTAATTATGGACTGCTGCTGTCAGCTCAGTAAGCATCCGACGGTACAGCTTCATGTTGGCTACTCTAAAAGTAAATGAGATGATGTTGTTGCTATGGCTTCAAAGTGCTGTAATAAAGCAACACAGACATTACGGCAACCTTATGGCACACTAGCTTTCTATACAGCGAGCAGCTGGGACTGAGGAGGTGATGTGATTGTCAGCAGCCTCTCGCACACACCCCTTCACTGTCACTCACATGTAAAGACAAAAAAAAAATTAAATTAAAGCAACAGAGTGTCAGCAAATCAGTGAAATGTGGCTGGGAATAAAGTGTGTTGCAGAATCTGCACCACAGTCTATAAAAAGTAATAGCCAATTAGAAGGCAATCCCTAGTAAGAGAAGAGCATCTGTTCCTGATCAGCCCGCAACAAGACAAGTCGCACTTCACTGTTGCACAGTGTAGGAGACCGCCAGCGACGCATGAGCACTGAGAGATGCATAGATACCCATTCACATGTTGTCCGTGCTTATTAACGTTTACAAAACGACATATGAAACACTAAAGTGTTGTTCATAAGCTGATTAGTTGTCAGCGAACAGATTGAATTAAGCTTTGCAGCAGGTACAGGGTTAGAAAAAACAATCTTTTTACATCAACAACAACAAAATAAAGATGTGTTCACATGGACATAAGGAAAACAAACACACACAAGCTGTCAAACACTTCAACACACACTCATGAATAAAATACCCATCAGCGCAGGTACACTTCACCAGGAAAAGAAAGTGTGGAGGGCAGACTGATGTATGCAATCACTTTACACTGCACAGAAAGAGCAAAATCATTTATGATGACACTTGACGGCACTTGATACTCCACCAGTTTTCACTGATTGTCACCATCAGTGATGTTTATTGACGCTTTAAAAAAAGCCTAAAATCACACACTCGTGCTCACAGGAGAAAAGCAGCGTTGATTTCAACATACGCTTATGGTAGATGGAGCACCCTCAGTTTCTCCGAGCTGAAGCGATAATTGTAAACCTGTAGTGACATGAGCTTAGATCTATGATTTCATGCATTTCTGCGCAGTTTCTGTAGAGACAAACACACAGAAGAGCAGATAAAGCAGCTTGTTCAAGGCGCCCAAGCATTAAGTGAATATTTAGTTTCAATGATTGATCCACAAGGTGCAATTTAATTGTAGCGCATGGCATGCAGCCAGTCAATCAGGCAAAATTCAATTATGAATGAACACTCATGTTCACAGGACACCACATATACTGCAAGTGCTGCATATTTTAATAGCTGATATCAACTAACTGATATAAAACATTTATAAATTTGTAAACCACAGTCACACATGAATATTAACTTAAACACTTGCTGGGATTTATTGTTTGTGGCATGTTGGCAACACTTGCAGGCGCAGGAAAATATTATTTACCCTTAAGTCTGCAAACAGAGCCAGACAGAGATGTGATAAACCCTTCAGCTGGTTCGCTCCTGTCACACTGTGTGGATGCTTTTACTTTAGCTTTAGAAATAATGAAGCCTTTGTTGTACATATTGAATCAGTTTGTATTGTAAATGATGATGTAAAAACGCCCTGAAAGGGTGAATGGCCCTGTAAACTGTCTAAAACTGATAATATATTCTGTAACATACTGCCTGATTTTCAAAGCACAAAACAGAAGACAAATGCAAGCAAGAGGAACTATATTGATTGTATTCTGCTGACTGAATGCTGCAAGAAGGTTGTCTGACTCAAGATCAACAATTGACACAAGTTGTTTTTTTTCTTCCCTTTCCATCGAAACTGACCTTTCCCGTTCACATAACAATATGTGTTTCCAGCTTTAGGATCTGTACAAAAATGCAAATTTGCAGAGGGGAAACTAAATTATAATATGCACTGCAGGCATAATGGCTGTGGTAGATATACTGTATCCTAAAAATTTGAAGGCCCGTGCTGAAATAAATACAGAGTAATGGACAAATGAGCAAATCCTGTTGCAGCCATCCGCCACCTCCCCTACCATAAATACACACTCTCTGCAACTTGATTGCACTATTTGTGAGTAATTTCAGGAAAGAGGAATATGATTAATAACTTCAATGTCTCTCTCTCCCTGCACTCAATGATAACTTAGATGTGAAAATTGCTTCTGGTTGGTGTTAATTATCTTGCCAGCTTACTTGACACATGCATTTTTAGGCCTGGGTGGTTGTCAGACCAAGATACTATTTTGCACATGTTAGTAGGCTGTGAGCCAGAGAATCAGGAGCTGGAAAACCAACACTGAACATCATCTAATCCCCACAGGTTATGGCAATGCATCAAACAAATCAAGCCCTGTTGGCATGGCAGACTATCAGAAGAGAGACACAGAGAGGAGGACTCTGCCTGGCATCAATTAATAGACAGTTTATTCAGTTGGCGTCGTGAATCTGGGATTGGATTTCATTTACCATACTGGAAATTCATTCTGAAACAAAATGCCTCTGCTATGAGTATAGACAACCACTTGCATGTCAATGAAAATGCCTGCAGCGGGAGGTTCTCAGCGAGTGAGATGTTTCCATTTTACAGAAATGCCAAAATAGTCTATTTATAATCAAATCAAACAAACAAACGTCAGCAGTAGAGTATATTACTGTATTGAATTGAAATGCCAGACTGTCATTGTACAAATTGCTTTTTTTGTTAATTTTTCCATTTCCCGAGTTGAAAATTGCCAATAATTCAGACACTCAGAAATCAACACAGAAGAAAATAGGGCCCGCAGGAGGTACTTATCGATATACATGCCACAACTCTGAACAGCCAGCGTTATATTCAGTGGGGTGTGAACAAGAAAACTAAACCAAACCCTCCTCTTTGTAGTTATTTGCATGTATTTAGTGAGCACGTCCTTATTATAACATAATGTGTCATAAACATAATTAATCTCTCCCTCTCTGTTCCAGGGCAGTACCACCTTCAGATTGAAAAGGCCCAACTGGAAGACGACGCCCTCTACGAATGTCAAGCGGGCCAGTCTGAGAGCAGCCGAGCCATCGTTTCCCAGACGGCCAGGATCAACATGCTAAGTGAGCAAAAAAGCAGTGTGTGAACAGAGGGGATGTTTTGGCCGAGTAAGAAAACAATGTGGGTAATAAGGCACAGTGAGCATCCTCAATACTCCAGTAACATACACAACCTCTTGACCAGCAATCAGCATATAAAGAGCTGTTAAATATTCATTTCTATTGATGAAGAGCTTTAATTTGCTTAACATAAGGCAGTTGCATTTGAAGCAGTGCACACTTGAATTTAACGACTGCATTTAGCGACTTGGGTACGGTGGAGCTCAGTGGTTTCCTTCAAGTGCTAATCACATTGGAAGCATGTATGAACCATGAAGGAAGTCGCGATTTCTCCAACTTTTCAGACGCTATTTATTCCCTTTAACAAGCACTCTGCCATCCCTACATGTTCCAGTAGGTCTGTGGCTTTAACCGGCAGCTGCACAATATAAAGTATCAGTGGAGCCTGGATTCCCTGGCAGCCTCGAGGCGATCCATGTCTCTCCATTGCACAGGAATAAATTATAACAGGAGTGATTGAAAAGTTCCTACTCAGACATGGCTGGAATAGATGTAATTGTGCGACTACATTAGACCACCTGTTGTCGCTCTATAACAACTGGTATCTCTCTCTCCCTTTCCGTCCTGCTTGTGGGAGCGAGCCCATATGTGGCGAGGAAAGGGCTCTAAAAGAACCTTTCTTCTCCAGGCGCAGTTCATTTACTTACATCCCCCTCCCCATTCTCTCCGTTGCACAATTTCTCCCTCACTCCCTTGCTTTCAGGCTTTCTCCTCGGTGACCATGGAGAGGGGTTTTTCAGTGGGGTGGGGTGGCGGGGTGGTGTTGCTGGGGCAATTCTAGTGGCCTCACTCTCGCTCTCCTCTGGGAAGAAAGCAGGTTTTTCTGACATCAATGGGGTCGGTGGGAGGGATGGCGGGTGGTGTGGGATAGGAAGAGGCATAGACCGCAGACGTCTCTTTTGAATGGCTTTGTTCTGGTCTGCGCTGCGGCGGCCTCATGTCCTAGCCGCAGCAGGCTCGACTCCCACATTTATTACCTCTGAGGAGGCCGTTGCATGTGCGCCCACATACACAAAGTCAACACAACTGCTCTCGGCTTTGTCGAAAAGGTCAAAATATGTGGGAATTGTGTTCGTGTTGCATCAGGGATTGCTGGTAGCTGCATTTGCCATGACTGAAACCTACTGCTGCCCTGTGATCCTGACGTCCACGGATCTGAATCCTCGCCGCTCGTCTCAGCTGGTGTTTTTGTACGGCGTCTCGGGAACGCTCTCCAGCTGTTGGCCGTTTCAGACGGACATTTGCAGCTGTACGAATGCAAAGGGCAAAGAGGGAAGCGACTGACTTGAAAAGCACTCTGCAGCCCTGGTCCTAAAGGGTCATTTGTTCCAGCCCACCAACTCAACTGACTCAAAATACGTGACTAATCCGGGGCTTTATAATGAGCTGATGAATTCAATCTCCTGTTAGTGCTGAACTGGGACTAGAAACTGTGCATCCTTTTGAAGAGTGCCGTCTCTGATGAGTTCCCCACAGACTTCTCCATCACTGAACTACAGCTCCCAAGGCCCCACACTCCTGGCCAGTCAGCCATGGCCATATCCCATCAAGCCCTGCATCAAATCAAAACACTATAAACTCTTTATGAGGAGATACAGTCGGGGAGAGGGGAGGAATGCGAAAACAAAACAGAGATTGCTGGTCAAATAATTGGATTCTTGGGTCAGAGGGAGTGCTATCATGACTGGCTAATTCAAGATGGATCACCACATGCAGTGAATAGCGGGGATGGAGGCAAAAATGTCAATAAGCCCCATCCATGGGCTTACAAAGAGGTGTTTTCAAGACATTTCCATTGGTGCAACATAACTCCTGTGTGTTTTTGCCTTCCTGCGGAGCTTAGATAGGGGATTACTGCAATAGGCAGATCAAGTGGCAGTGAGTAATCCATGACAATAACAACCTCTACCCCCTCAACTGAAACCCCCCCCATCCTTTGCTAAAACTTACCCCGCACTGTGCCCGTCACATACCTGACACATCCTGTGTCTCGGTTTATACCATTAGCCTTAGCATTTAATCCTATTAATGAACAACTCTCTCCCTCACCGCGTTGCATGCCTGTACAGATGCCTCCTGCAAATGTTCAAAACAGTTATTTGATGTGTTCTGGTTTTAGACTGTGTTACTCATTCAGTTGCCATAGTTGGGTCTTACAGAAATACGCGCGTGTGTGTGTGTGCGCGCGGCAATGAGTGTGCCCATGTGTGTAAGCTTATTATCAGTGTTGGTTGGAGGTTAGAGGACATTTTAGGAACCAGGGCTATGGTGAGGTTTTTGCGGTAGCTAATGAGTTTAGCACTTGAAGAGTATATAATGAGCCTTCATTTTATGATTCCCTGTTATGAATAATGGAACAACTTATAAATGGGGGCACAAGCAACGTAGAACATGGTGACTTTATTCATCTTCGTTCACGAAAAGTTCTGACAGTTGCCCAAGATATAACCCCATCAGAGGACGGTGTGTTATACTCTGGTGTGCATATCAGTGCCAGACTGATGTTACAGTGTCAGGGTCTTTACAATTAACAAATGAGGCTCTGCTACACAGTAAAATGAGACACTAAAGGGGAAGTGGAGATGTTCTGTGACTCCGCTTTGCTTTCAGTTATTTTTTCCTATCAATCAGGTGCATTTATCATTGAGTCATTTCAGGCATGTGTCTGTGCAAAATATTTTTTGTTAATGGTCATGAATGCGGACAAAATGGGAATTTAACAAAAGGTAAGAGAGCAGTAGCAGTGGGTCAGGAAAGAGTGATGTGTCAGTGAGTGGAGGAGGTGGGGGTGATCCACTTCTCCCCCAGAACAGAGGAGACGCAGACGTGAAGGCGGAGACAGAGAGGAAGGCAAAGCTAAAAAAAAAAAAAAAAAAAAAAGCACTGTTTCAGAGGCTTTCATTGCCAGAAATCGCACACCTGAGACCTACAATGTGTGAATCTGTGTGTGTGTGTGAATGTGTGTGTTTTGATGCACATGTGAGTTTAAAAATACACCCTTGTGCACGTACGTGCTTTTAGCCAATCTTTGTCTTTCAGTGATAAAACCGATGAGTTGTGTCTGTCTGGTGTTGAGAAGTCTGATCTTGTGCTCTCCATTATTTCCTTAATTCGGCATAATAAGCTTTTTAGAGACTGTTTTATCCTCTGGGCCTTCTCCAGTATTTTCCTCAGAATCAGCTCGGTATCACATGTTATTGTGCACACACTGGCGCCTGCTTTCAGAGAGAAGTGAGATGAATGTAGCTCGCCTGCACATTTACTCGCCTGTGTCAGTGTGTTTGTGCGTGCAAATCTGCATGCACCGTAGACTTGAGTTTATCTTTGGGTGTTAGTGTGCAAACGAGAAAAGGGAGCGAGTGCGTCTGTATGTGAATGAGAGAGGGAGAGAGATAGGTGGAAAGAGCTGCTTATGCATATTGATGTGTGTCTGCTAATCTGCGTCTTATCTGACTTATCCATCCATCCGTCTGTATTTGTCTAATGAATCGAATTTTGCGGCTCACTGTTTCTCGTCTGAACTGCAGCAGCGAGTCTTTGCATGTCTATTTTTGTGTTCTTATATGTACCTTAATAAGAGAGATAGGGCTAGAAAGCATAGGGAAAGAGAGAGAGATAGGGAGACAAAATAAAAAAAAATAGCTGGCAGGCAAGTAGACAAAGAAGAGGCACAAAGAGTTAATTAAGAGAGCAGCTTCTTTGCTGTCTGTTCTTTGCTCTGAGTGCACGTCTAGTAAATTGAAAAGAATGTGTGTTTTGTTGTTGTCCACATGTACTATCACATTTGTACAAGTGTGTGTGTGTTTGTGTGTGTGTGTAAGTTCATCCTGCCTGGGCTGATTGGGTCACATGGTTTGCAGATGTGATGGATGGCACGCTGTAATTCCCAGTCCAAGCTGGAACACACCTTCCCCCGCACTTCTGCAGTTTAACTGCAGTGGTCAAGACGGACGGGGTGGAGGGAAAGAGGGGGGTGGTGGTGGGGATAGGGTGTAGGGGGGGCGGCGGCTGCTACAGAGGGATGATGGAGTGAATGAGAGATAAGAGGAACGGGCCAGCATGAGCGAGCGAGGAAAAAATTAGATACCTGCCTGCCTCATTTGCAAACATATCATTATTCTTATTTTAGGATTTGTTAGGCTGCCAGCCACTCCTCGAGCACAACAAGTGGCGCGCCTATGTGAATCGTGCAGGCCCGAGTAGATTGAGAGTGCAGGGGCTGTCAATAGATGCATGGCCCAGTCATCTTCTCAGGGAAGAGGGGGGAAAAACAAACAAATGCATCTCATTATTGCAGCGTGCGCCTCTGCAGTGCTCTGGGTAACCCATCACAGTCCACACAGATTCAATTGCTTCTTTTAAATCAGTTTGAAGCTGCAGCCACATCTCATCTGTCTCAATAGCAGCACTGGAGCCAATGGGCGACTCTGCACACAGCAACAGCTCCTCCTAGTGGTCAGGGGTTGATTGTAATGTGCCAAAGAGATGGAGAGGAGCTGAATGGCTGGCTGGTTTGGTTGCTTGTGGTCCAGCTAGGGTTTTTTTTTTTTTTTGCTCACGCAGTAGCAGTGGATTTATCTCACAATTCAGCAGCAGCTACATTCCTGCCCTGGCTCTCGCATGCTGTCTGTCTTACACTCACTTTTCATTCTCGCCATATCTCTATACTTGTCTGCCCAAGTCTTTTATGTCATGTATCCATCCTGTTCTTTCCAACTCCCCATTCTCTCTCTGAACACAGGTAGAATTTGCACTTGATCTTTGATGAAAGAAAAACAGCCTTAACGGGTAACCTTCTAATTCTATGGGCTCACCCACTCGCCAAAGCCTGGCACAATAAAACATCAGGTTTCTGTAGTTTGAGCACGATTGAACTGATAGTCTTCGTAAAGAGTGGCTCATAGATCTGCAAAAAATCTCTTTGATGATTAGTTGGTGACAGACTTTTCAATTTGCTGCCAAACAATTTTCGGTCCCTTGTGTTAAAAGCTATGTTTTTTTTCGCCTGGAATTCCTATTTATGGTCAGATAAAAGGATTGTGGAGTAGAACAGTGGAGAAGTGAAGACTGCTTTGATCAGTCCAGAAAGCACATATTTAGCTAGGGGGTGATCTGAGAAGTGTTTGGTGTTTGCTATGATAGATTAGTGCTGGATCTGTTTCATCACTATTTCATCTTTGTATTCTCTTCTTGTCCACAATTTGTATTCTAACTCAACAGAACATCAAACCTCGCTGTAGTAAATCACTCAGAAAGCTGACAGCGTGACATGCCAGTCACTCCCAAATGTTACGAGTGCTTATTATCATATCACTGCATAAGCTAATATCCATCTGTGATAGCGCCTGCTTCCACTAACCCAAAATTAATGTGATGGATATGGAGGTTACTGATGTGATGAATATGAAACTCGAGCTGTTGTTTCTCTCATTCAGTTCCTCCTTCCGAGCCATACTTTGAGGTGGACATGGCAACACCTTGGGTGGCGGGGAAGGAGTACACCGTCACCTGCGTCGGCCCTGACGCAAAGCCCGAGGCTGAAATCACACTTTATAAAGGTGAGTCACCGCTTCAACTGCGAAAAGTGACAGAGATGGTCAGGCCCGACGGGTCAGAACAAAGGGCAACAGCCTTTCCGATACTGTACGTTCCGGGATCTCCATAGGTTGCAACCTGAATATATAATCATCAAAACAATGCAGGGAATAGAATGCGAGTTCAGTAAAGATTTCTCATTTGCTAGTCTTCAAAATAGCAGAGTTGAAAGGAGCAGACCCTGTGTGGGAGGAAATAGCCTGAACATTTGAATTTCCACTTTCCACTGACTTTACAATTACATGTACACTGGGTGTATCACAAGTTTCTATTTTTCCCAAAAGCAGCTGCAATTTTCTCATTTTCTGTCTTAGCCTTTTGCTCCCCTGTCACACCTGCTATATCGTATATTGCTGAGAGAGAGAGATGCTCTGTTGTTTACTCTTGGTGTGGAGATATACATTTTCTCTTTTTCTCTTGTTGAAACGTACATCCTTGTCGCGTTCGATCAATTAGTCATTGTGTTTTGGCGACGCTGTAAACTCAACATTGATTCGCTTTCATTTTAAAGACAGCTCAAGACAGTCGTATATGCTGCGAGTGCACCACACACATCTTCATCAAATTCCACTATTTACCCTCTCACACGAGAATAACACTGATGTTTCTGTCTCGCAGGAGCAAGTTTACACACACTGTTCTCTCCCTTTTTGTGCGCCTTCCCCCCATTGTGTCTTTTAGATGGAGTCGAGCTGACAGGTGCAGAGTCTTTCACCATGTCTGGCTCAAAGGATAAGCTCCTGAACACACGTGCTGCAGTAACGTATGTGTTCGCCCGCCTGCCAGACTCATTCTCCTCACCAACCTGCTCAATCTCTCCAAGTCTGCCTTTGTTTCTTGTTCCCCTTGTTTTCACCGTGCTCTTATTTTCTCCTTCTGTCTTAGCGAGTACAATGAATTTCCGCACACAGCGAACTGTTACTTGGCAGTGTAAGATTGAATTAGCTTCTGTCAAACGCACAAAATTACATTCCAGCAGCAAGACAGATCCGATCCTCGCCGGTTTGCCAGGTGCCTATACATTAAACAAGGCTATAGATTACTTTAATCCTGCTTGTCTCCACTGTGTCAAAGAAAATAACCTCTTGTCATATGCTGAGATAACATTGGTACTGAGAAGCTGCAACACTGTTCAGCTCTATTGTAGAACAGCCAAGGTCTTAAGCAATATTGATGCTTCTTTCTCATATTCACACTGAGCGCACACAGCAGTGGGCCATGTGTGATTGTTACGCTTGACATTGTGCTGTAATTTGATATAGAAGACATAAACTGAAAGAGTAAACTAGGCTCAGAATAAATCTACTGCAATACAGGGACTGGTGCATCTTTCAATGTACATCACAAAGCGCATTTATTGTCACAGGGTTCCTCGCAAGTGCTGTACTTAAGTATAAATTTTAGGTACTTTGGATTTTATATTACTCCACTACATTTCAGAAGCAAATACTGCTGCTTTTTACTCCAGGACATTTATTTTACAGATGTGGTTAATTTTCAAATTAAAAAGATTAAACTGGGTTGTGACACCTTCAAAAAAAAAAGATCAGTATCTACTTGTGGCCCCTTGTCATGATTCAAATATCTGAGTATTAGCAGATCCACCAAAGAGACATTTTCTCTCTGAACTCCTAAGGTGGTCACAAAAAGCAAAGACAAAGAAAAGGTCAGAGAAATGTCTCCAAATTTGTGTACCAGAACTTTTTTTTTTTTTCTTCTTTTCCTCACCCATTAATCATCTCACCACCCCTCAGATTTATCTTGTGACCCTTTGGGAGGCGCAACCTCATGGTTGGGACCCACTGGACTAAACTGTGTATAAAGTACTTAAAACTAGCTCCACCTCGACCAGCAACAGCAGCAAAATGGTTCTTATGCATGAATGCATTATTATGAATTCTAATGAAGTCATTCTAATAGTATGTGAGTCACAGGGGACATTTTACTGCAGAACAAGTGCTTTGAAAGTTTAAGTACAGTTTACTAACACCACTTCTGTTTTCACTTTAGTTGGATTTTGACTGCAGGACTTTTACTTTTAATGGAATGTGTTTACATTAATATATGTAGTTACTATAAGTAAAGGATCTGAATAGCTCTTTTCCCCTCCTGGCCAGACATAACCATGATGTGATGTTTTCAGCACTCCGTATGACTCAGTTTAAACTTTTTCCCTCTCATTTCTTCTGTCTTTCTGTTACCTCTCAAAGGGTCACCGCTCTGAGCTCTGACAACGGGAGGCAGCTGGCATGTCATGCCAACAACCCCGCCCTTTTCCGGCCTGTGGAGACCACAATGACCATGAGCGTGTACTGTGAGTGTCTCAACCTGTCTGTAAACTGACAGTCAACACCCCCTCTGTTTAACAAAAAAACACACTCACGGACAAACACGCTCAACCGCACAGGAACCCAACCTCGGGGAGGCCCAAGGGTATCCGGCCTTGTGCACTCAGTCTGCGTTAGTGGTCCAAGGAGAAACATTCAACCTGAAGGCAAACTCACACCTACTTCAAGACAACATGAGTCTGACTGCCTCCAGTTCTCAAAGCTGAGACTGATATGACCAAAGCGGGAAGCTGGTTTCTTAATGTAAAGCCATGTTTACAGTGTCCACAGTGGTGACATAGACCAGCCCTGCAATTAAACCTGAATTTAGTTTAGTTTAAATATACTGTTTTATTCAGTAATCTTAAAATTATTTACACCCTCAGTTTTATTTCCCCAATGTTAACAAAACACATAACCCAATTATTAGACCAACGGAGATGGATTATATCAGCGAGGCTTCCAGTCCTGAATTTTTTAACAGCATTATAATAACTAATATGAGAAACTAAGGCCACCATGGTTAATAATGATGAATCCTGTAAAACGAGCCCAGCAACTTTTGTGTTCATCAGCTCAAATTAAATTTAGACTCCAGTGAGGCAGGAGCAGAGGCAGTTTCTGTTGCCTTTTCTTTCATGTTATTATCACAGACCGCGTGACATTATATAATAAACTTGTTAGTGCTGCACACGAAGGTGCGTTGACACACTTGCTGGCTCACTATTCCTTTTTCCTCTTATTTGGCAAGGCAACAGCAAAAGCCATCGTTGTTGAATGCACAAACAGTGTGACACCGCCGCTACTGTTTACTACAGTAGCTTTAGTATTTTCTACTCAGTTGATCAGTTGAGGTAATTGATTGTTTAGGCTCGAGACTCTACCCACCTGCTTCTCCCAGGCCTAAATCATGTTGTTGATTAAAGTGGAGCGGGGCTGCTGACGCCTTCAGCAGCGAGCTGCCGTATTATCCACAGGCTGACTAGACACCATAATGTTGTCTCTATCTATACTCCTCCACATTAGAAGACGCCGCCGCTGTTTTAACAATCACCAATAACCGTGAGCGCTCCTCCCTTCATCTCCATCTCTCTTCTCTGTATTAAACAACATGGGCTCTGTGCTAAGTGCTAATGTTGCAGAACTTGGGGCCACCGCTGCAGCCTTACTCAGCATGCCAGCCCATCAAAGCCAACGCGGTGGCCATTTTCAGCCAGCCAGATTGTTAGCAAGGTGGCAATTTGTCACACTGGCCCAGGGTCTGCAGCTTGCTCTCTGAAACTGATTGCTGCAATAACAAAGGCCCGTCCTCCTCTATTTACTGCCTATATTTTATTCAAGGAGGCTGTAATTTATTCATATTTCACGTTGCCTTATTACTGTTTGAACATCTGTTATTTTGCTTTATGGACTGGATCCAGCTCACTGCTCCCTTAATACTTAATGCTTTCATCAGATCTGGACCTCTTATCCCACAGTCATGTTGAATGTGCCCAATTTATTGGCCCTGTCTCAACAAATAGGAATGCTCCCCGCTCAATTGCCAAGAGTGTTCTCATCGCTGTGCAGTTTCTTTTTTATGTTATCCCATTGATGGTCACTCCATCTTGCTGTATCCCCGAGTTACTACATCCCTTCTCTTCTCTCTTCCTTTTCTCTCCAGTTTTCTATCACACTCTGTGCCATTCCCCTTTGTCAAGTCCATTTTGTCTCTCGTTTCCTGGCAGTCCCACCTCAGCCTCCAGTTATTGTAGGTCTGGAGAGAGAGGAAGTCAAAGCAGGGAGGATGCTCGTGTTGGAGTGTGTGTCTCATGGTGGAAACCCCCTAGCCACTCTCCACTGGACCAAGGTAAATCTTTTGCACCATCTGTTAAGGAGGCTTTGTAACGCACTGTCACGCTGACAAAATGAGCTATTTTAGTTGAAGAACTTGCAGTTTAAGTATTCCTCTGTTAGGAGCTTCTGTACTTCATTGACCGCGCCATATGGGACTTTTGCAACTTTTCAAACATAATCTCGATGATGCCTTTTTTTTTTTTTCATATATCACATGTTCATCTGCGTGTCAGAATGGAGAAGTTTTGTCCACGACTTGGGAGGAGGAAGGTGTAGCGCGGAAGTCCAGCAGTATCCTCAACCTGAAGATCAGCCCAGCAGACAACCAGGCGGTGCTGTGCTGCGAGAGCGTCAATCTGGTGTCCCGCTCACCTCTGTCTGTCAGCCGCAAAATCACTGTGCTCTGTGAGTGAAAATAATGCTTAATATAGTGCACAGCTATGGAACACACACACACACACAAAGCCCTGGCAGGATTTGCGACAATGGATTATTAAGGATATGGACATGAGGCAGAGGAATATAATAAAAGTCTTACCTCCAAAACCAATTCTTTTGCTGTCCCAGCATAAATTCTAATGCTAATATCATTAATGAAACTAATGGTTATTATGGCTGCAGCCCATATTTTCGACTGCCTCCAGATTAGTATCACTGCATGCTCTTTCATAGCTGCTTCACTAATTCAGCTGAGTTGCTTCAATGCACAATCCTGAGGCAGTAAAGCCTACACTTTGTGCGACAGTAACGCCCATGGTTAATAGATTATACTTTTCGCTCTGAATATAAAATGTTTGTTTCAGCAACAATAAAACAAATACAGAATTAATATTCAGCAGCCTTGGTGCATTGAGTCTAACAATAGCCTGATTTCCACTACAGAGCCAGACAATGTAAGTCAGAGCTTTAAATGCTGCATGATTGATGCACCTATTTTATGTAAATATGTTTTGAATTAGGATCGGTCCCTGCAGAAATCTCCCGCCCGTGCTCTGTAAAGGTGGCTGAAGTTACTCTAGTGCGCCTCCTTTCCTCCCCAGCAGGCCCTGGTGCCATGACTCCCAGTCATCCATTCTGGGATGTTGAACATGAGCTGCTGACTGCCTGGATGCGCTCTAGGCACTGGCAGAGGCTGGAGGGCACAGAATACGTCTCACTGGTGTAATATGAATTTGTCTATTTTACCTCACGGCACCTGCGTCATTTCAACACTCTTTGTATGTGGCATGCTCAAGTGCATCCAATTCTGTGTCTCATGTGGGACAGACACAAATAGGAATAAGATTTACATACATGACCCCTCCTTCTCCGCGTCTGCCAGCTCGGTCCCCAGCCTTTGTATTCCCCCGAAGGCTTTATGCAGCTGCATCACTTTGCCTGCAGCTATTGTACCCCGTCTCCCCCTGTGGTTAAAACGAAGCAGACTTTAGAAACCACACTGAAAACCTCCTGAGAAAACAAGTTGCCACTCAAAGTGATTTTCCTTCTCACCCTTGATACAGCTCTGTGTTTCACATCCAAAAATAGTTGCGCTGCCGCTGTGATCAGAACAGGTAGCTGTTGAATGTGCTATTCATGGGACGAATTTTTTTTTTTTTTTTTTTTACTTCTCTTTGTGTGTGTGTGCGCGTGCACATCAGTCGAGCCCACGCAGGTGACACTGTTGGGTTCGCCCACAGTCATCGAGGGGCAGGAATTGAATCTGAGCTGCTACACCACCTCCAGTAATCCCCCTGTCCAGATTCGCTGGTGGCTGGGCTACAAGGAGCTCAACACGTCTGCTGTCACAATGGAAGAGGTGAGACTGCACAGCACACAATTAGAACAAAGCTGAAATCTATCTATCTGCGCTAGAACAATGCCGGCAAGGGACAGAGTACACAATGAGTTTTAATTGGTGATCATGCTGTTCAGTTTAAAGAGAACACTCAAAAAGGGCATGTTTTTGTTTCTTTTCTTGTGAACCCAAGGCAAAAGGCATAAAAGACAAAGTGCAACAGCTTTGCCCTTCAGTCAAGCTTGCCTTTACAGTACCAAACTTTTAAAATGCCTCCCATTGAATTAGAAGAATCCTCAATATGAAATGTGACCTCATGTGAACCTTCGCAGATAAAAGAAAACGGTATGACCATGAGCAGTCTCTGAATGGGCCCGCTGCGGCTTCGCAAATGAATCAGCAGCCGATTCAAAAAGGAGTATTCTGCTGCTCTTCTCCTCTTTTGTGTATGTTAATAAGATCAAAGTGAATAAAAGCTGACACAGAAGATGAGCATTATTAAACAAGCTCTTTATTCATCTGGCAGCAGCATTTTCATTTGATCTTACACAAGGCACTCAGTGTGCTGTGTGTGAGCTTTAATGCATCTGAAACAGTGTGAGGTTAATGAAGACTGACGCTCCTGTCCACTGTCTTTGTTAGTCTTTCTGACTGTGGCTTTTACAGTAATCACCACAATAATAGCTTTAATAACCAGATGTGCTGCATAGGCATGGTCACTATCAGGCAGGTGCAAAATGATGCTTTGCTCAATTTATAACAGTGTGCAAAGCAAAGAGAGTCAGATGAATATGCTTATTTATCACAGACCATGCACAGCATCAGTTATTACAGCAGCTAATTTGCCATCTGTATTCGCCAAGACAAACCATTGTGGGTTGTTTTCCCTCTCTGGTTTATTTTTCTCTCCTTCCCAAGACTGAGCATGCCAGAGACTGAGGCTGTCTGTCCCCCGACTGAACTGTCACATGTGCTCTCTGTCTGCAGGGAAACAATGGTGGGATGACAACCATGTCCAACATGACCCACAGGGTCTCCCGGGAGGAGGATGGGCTGAGACTCACCTGTGAGGCTTTCAACAAGGGCACACAATTCTCCAAGACCCAGGTCACCAAACTCAGTGTCTACTGTGAGTGAGCTTAAGTCTAGTTTCTTCAAAACTGTATTGTATAGTGGACAAAAAACTCACCAACTCACCGATTTTTTTTTTCTACATTGTGTCATGGATCAGCAGGGGTCAATTGTAATATCGACTCTGAATTCCAAGAAATACAAAAAGGCAAACATAACTTTTGACAAATATGATGCTTGACACAGAATCAACGACTATTTCCCAGGTCTGCTTTGTCATATTTGTATTGGAGCAAATTTTTTTCTGTGCAGACTTTGACATTGAAAATATACTTAATTACTTGTATTGACTTCAGCTCTTTTCAGAGGGAAGTGATCCTCGTTGAACGTGAATGTTGAACAAAGATAAGATAAACCTTTACTCGTCCCACAGTGGGGAAATTCACAAAGTTCAGTAAAACTGAAAATATTCTATCTTGTCAATGCTTTTACAACAGACCCCCCTCAAAAGATTTGGCTCGATGCTCCTCCTCAAAATGTCCCCCTTCGCTCAGGAACCACGGTCCGTCTCATGTGCTTCTCCACTGGAGGGAATCCCACTGGGACTCTGACCTGGTTCAAGGTTAGTGTGTACTGTGTATGCCTGTGTGTCTAGGGTTCATACACTTCTCTGTGTAATATCCCTCCTTCCTGTTTTAGAATGGAAAGGTCGTGACTGACGCACTGAAGCAGACGTCCTTTGATCGGGGTGTGGCTCGAGAACTGGTCCTGGTCCTGACGGCAAATGACAACATGGCCACCTACCGCTGTGATGCCAAGAATGAAGCAAAGAAGACCATCTCTGCCCAAACTAAGCTGATGGTTCACTGTGAGTTAGTCTGAAGCTCTAACACATAAACACAGCCCGACTGTTTATTCCAGTCACACTCAGCGGAGCCAATATCAGATAAATAGATTTGATGTGAACACATTCAGACAGATTCTCAGCTACGACTCTGATTCCAAAAAAGTTGAGACACTGTGTGAAACATAAATAAAACAGAATGTGATCATTTGTCAGTCCTTTTTGAAACTCAATTGAAAACAGTCCAAAGACAATATACTTCATAGATTCTTTCTAAACAGCTGCTTATTCTGAATTTGATGGCAGCGACAAAGGAGCAACAAAAGACTGTGAAAGTTGTGGACTGATCCAAAAACACCTGTTTGGATCATTCCACAGGTTCATTGGTAACAGGTGATAGGATCATGATTGGGCATGAAAGGGTCACAAGCAAGGATTGAGAGAGGTTCAACACTTTGTCAAACACATGACTGTATAAAAGAGATTATTACATGGGCTCAGGAACACTGTGTAAAACTGTTGTCAGTGAATGTACTCTGTCTGTAAATGATTGCATTCTGTTTTTATTCATATGTTTAACAGCATCCCAACTTTTTTGGAATCAGGTTAGTACATTATTTTATACTGTTCTTTGTACTCTTATACTGTTCTCAATCTTTATCATCAGCAACTTTTTTTTTGTTTTTTGTTTTTTTTGTTTTTTTTTTCATCCAGTTTCAGCATTAAGCATCAAGATCACAACCAAACAGAAGGAGTTACGTCGGGGCCAGATGATAACTCTGGAGTGCCGGTCTGGAAGCAGTAACCCCAAGGCCAACATCTCGTGGAGCATGGGCACACTCAGGTTTGGCAGTGGGTGGAAAAGGCTCATAGCCGACCGTAACACATGTTGATAGGGGCATTTTCCTGCAAAATTATGTGGCTAATTCATTGTCAGAATGAGTCTGAATGACTGATGTTTATCCTGTTAAATGTGGCAATACGCATGATTGCCTGGTGAACTTGAACTCCACTGCTGATTGGATTTGCTGGATGGGATTTGTGTCCTAGGTTCCCGGGAGTAGAGCAGCCACCCAGCAGGGCTCAGTTCGGTGGCGTGTCAGTGTGCAGTTCTCTGTCCCTGAATCTGAGTTCACAGCATCACAAGCAGAGGGTCATTTGCCAGGCCTACAGTCCTGTGCTATCAGAGGGGGCCAACACATTCTTCAAACTAAATGTGCTTTGTAAGTAGAGGGTGAATTGTTTGTTCCTTTCTTTCTCTCTTGTTTGTTTCCTTTTTATCTTCTTGGCGACTGACCAAGAGATATGGTTTGCATAAAACTTAAACGATGCATAATGATGATCTATGATGGTGCAGATGTACAGTAAGCCACCTTACTGGGGTACTTTTGCACAGAAATGTCAGCATAAACTGTGTGTATGTGCATGATTTTTTTTTTGTTTACTGGAAACCTTTGTTGTGATTTGTGGGTCTGTTGAGCTCTGCGGCAGTGTGTCCTAATTGTGCATTTGCTTTGCTGCATGGCCATGTTTGTCTTTGATGCCATTTCACAGGCAGCAGCCAGCCACTGCTTCAAAGCGTGGTACTGTGTATGAGCATGAAGGAATGTCACTGTGTGTTTGTGCAAGAGCTAGAGTTGGACAACAGTACTGTCACTCGTCGTTTTAATGCCTGTCCCTCTCCCTCCCGCGTTGCCTTACTCCCCCGTCGTCTAAGTATGTGAAGTTGGTTAGATGTGGAATTATTGGTGGGATGTCAACTTTCTACTGGTTTGACTCTCATTAGTGTCTCTTACTGCTTTCATGCTCAACATGTTTTGTGTGTCTCTGCCGGTTGTCGTCGTTCTGCGGACCTCAGTTTATGGTTTTGTTTTTTTTTTGCATCTGCTCGTGCTGTAAATCCAACTTACTGTAGCTGTATTCGTGTGCCATTTCTGTGTCAGACCCACCGGAGTTCCGCCCAGAGCAGCCAAGGCAGATCCAGGTGTTGGAGGATGACATGGCATCAATCCCGCTGCTGGTCTCAGCTAACCCAGAGGAGGTCTCCTGCAGTTGGCTGCACCGCAGGGAGAAGCTGGTCAAAGGTGATCCAGGGCTGTGTGATGGCTCTATAAACCAGGTCCTAGTTGAGCTGAGCCAGCAAGTAAGCACTCAGCTCTGCCATTCAGGGCCTGAATAAAACATGGCAGGTTAGCCAGCATGGGACCCTGCCAAATGTGATTCTCATTATGGCTCTAATGTATGCAGTCTAAATGAGGATTGCTGTCTCACTGAATACAACACAACGGTTCTAAACCTGGCTTCTCCTCCAGGCCGGTGTCATCAGGGCCCTGCTGCACCCACTCTCTGTCTCTCTTAACTCTGTTAGCTCCATCATACGCAGCCCCCACCATAAAACGTCTGTATCCTGAATGTGGAAACCCGCCTATTACTACATTTAGAGTGCTGTGGTACAAGGAAGGTGTCTCACACGCAGCCCATTGTTGGCTCGATGTGGGAATCCAGCCAGGCCAATCAATAATGCAGGATTAGATGTCACTTAGAGACCTGTGGCCAGAGGACATGCAGTTGATGAGCGTGTAATGAATACTTAATTTACCATTGGTTTGCATGTGTGCATGTGTGTCTGTGTGTGTGCGCGTTTCAATGTTTCTGTAAAGATGGAGATCTGCGCTACAACTGGCCGGACGACAACTCGCTGGTGATCAAGAACGTGACGAGGAAAGATGCCGGAGTTTACACGGTCAAGTGCACAAATGACGAGGGCGGCGACCAAACCTCCATCACGCTGGACGTTCAGTGTGAGAACAGATGAGCAGACACGAGCGATCACACACATGTTCAGATTTAATCAGGTTGCCAGTCAGCAAGAGTTTGTGTGTTTTATTTTGAAGGCAGTGTGATCACGAAATCAAAATTAATTAAAAGTTTACCCATAATTGTAGACTGCTTTGCACATATTAAAGATGACATACACTCGGTGGCAGTTGCACTGTAATATCCAAATGTAATTTTTTTTTTCCCCCATGTGTTTTGATAATTCTTTAGAGTTACATTAAAAAGCAAGTTTAATTATTTACAGTAGTTTATGGAGATTAATTAAGGTACCCTGTAGCACTTAGAAGGAGAATAACGGGCAAAACAGGAAAATTATTATAACAATAAACTTTATTTGCAGGACTCTTCTCAAAACAACTTTACTAAGTGCTTTACATGGTTGAACGAGGATTAAAACATTTCAGTACCACAATGAGGCTAACAAAACCAGATGATTAAAATAATCCGAAAATGAAATGGAATACAATCCCCAATAATAAGATAAAACCAAAAACGATAATATCAAAAATGGATAGGGCATTTTGGAAATAAGACAATGTGCTAGTGTTAATTAAAAGGTTTTTTTTGATAAGATAAGTTTTGAGTAGTTATATAAGAGATTCTGATTCTACAGGCCTTCTGATCCTGAAAACGAGAGCAAAGGATGAGAGAGAAAATATAGAAGCTGTACTTTCTTATGATCATTATTTTTTACCTTCCTGCAATCCATTCATAATTGATCAATCTTTTTTCAGGCCAGATTTGTAGGTATACCTGGGCTCCCGTGGGTCACAAGTCAACCACATCATTTATCTCTGGTGAACAGCTTTCTTCCTTTAAATACCTAGAATGAGCAGATTTTTTTTTCTTGTCTTAAGTTGTCCATATTGTGCCCTGGATTTCAAATCTGCAGGCTGCTAAGAGCATGGATTTGAACTTGTCTGAAGGTGCTAAGCATCAGAACCGTCATCCGTGCATCCACACACGCTTACACACCCAGACAACAACATTGACTTTCAGCTCCTGCCCAGCAAACATGCCTCATTAGTTAGGCCTCCATGCAAGGCCGTGCACCTCGACTGCTGCCCCGGGCCCAGCCTCGAGCTCCAGGCCCTCTGCCCCAATACTGATGATTTAATAATGGAAGTCTTGAAAATTTAGGTCTGCCCGTTTCACCAAAGCCCATGGTACACGCCTAATGGATTCTGCCATCCTGATCTGACTGGGCTTGACAGTTGTAGATATTCATTATGTATGGAGGATTGTAGTAGCGTTTATGGGTGGCAGTGTAGCCCACTTAACAATGTCGGTCTTGGTTAGCAGGCCAACACGGGTGCATCCCACCAACCCAGAGGTCTGCGTCTCTCTAGCGTTTCCCACCACTGTTCTTCAAGTGTGAACATAGGTTCCGACAAGTAGGCACTAATGGTCTTATTGTGGCGAGTACATGGCTCTCATGGGAAGCGTAAAAAGCTTGTGAGATAGAGGCGAGTAAAGATAAGGAGAAGAGACTGTCGACAGGAAGGAGATGATTTGAAGAGAGGAATCTAGGGAGGGTGGAACTGGTCAGTCTGTCATGGTCCATATTGCGGTGCGCTGTCAGTCGAGGGCCTTGTGGGTCACATGACTGATTGTTTGGTTGCAGAAGCATCTATAATCGCCCAACACACAGTGAGGTTAATGGCGCCGCATCTGAAACACAGAGGACAATTAAGATGGGGTTATGAACAAGTTCAAAGGCAAACGAGTGCACGAGTAATTATAGCAATGCAGCGTTCTAGTTTAATGGGTTGGATTTGTCCCTGGTTGGCCTGTTAACCTTTGGTCCTGCCTCAGCCTTGTCCCGTTTTCTTACTCTCAGATGCTCCCAGTGTCAAAGCAGAGAAAGACCCTGTGTTTGTGAAGCTCGGGGACACGGCAGACCTGATATGTGTGGCAGATGCCAACCCCATTATATCTGGCATGTTCTCTTGGAAAGTGTTGGTGAGAGCTTGACTACACACATACACACACACACACACACACACACACACACACACACACACACAGAAACAAAGCCATCCTCTGAATTATATTTCCTTTATCTGGCTTCCTTTCTATTATTTTATCTGTTCGTACCGTTTATCACTAGCCTTTCTAAATGCACAGATGCACCATATTTCACTGGCTCTAACTATCCTTCCACCCCACCTCTTCCTGCTCCACACTCAGCCCAAATCCAGAAAAATAGCTTTCATTACTGCTGCGTGACTAAAGGGCACATTCGTCAATGTGGCGTGGTCTCTGTATCTACTGATGCCTTCTCCGGTCTAACCCACCCCCTGGCAGTACTGTGTGTCCCGCTTTCAACCTGCACAGCCCCTCCTTTTCTTTTTCCCTGTGGCTCTCCAACCCATGGCATTATCTTTCTCTGTCCTCAGAGCCCCCCCCCTCCTCCAAAAGCCCTTCCCATCCCCACCTCAAGCCCTGATGCTTTCCTGCTCAACTCTACCCACCTGTCTTGCTCTCATACCCCCTCCTCCCAACTCCAGCCCTCAACCCCGGAGGAGGGGAGTGTGTGTTGAGGGATCGCTGCTGTCTGCCACTTATTCCCCCTCACTCTGTCTTCCGCAGGGAGAGGGGGAGGTGGAGATGGGAGAGGAGACTCAGGAAGACGAATCTGGCCTTCTGACCATCCATGATGTGACTCGGGCTCATGCTGGTCTTTACCAGTGCACAGCCAATAACGGCATAGCACCCCCCGCCGCTGTAGATGTGCAGCTGGTCGTACAATGTGAGTGTGTGAGCATTTATTCTCAGTGTCGGAGAGGAACAAAACATACATGGAGACTTATTTGTGGAGACATGCATGTTGTTTTGTATCTGTCAGTAAATACACATGTGCATTTACTCCTGTGCTGTGACTAGTTTTTGCATGAATAACCTCCTGGCCCGTTTTGTCTCATGTAGTCAAACCAGAGCTTCACAAAGGAGCTCAATGGACGAAGGTAGGAAGTAGAGGGGATGGCACCACTACAGCTGACGTGGTGTGTCAGGCAGAAGGTATTCCTCGCGTCGACTTCTACTGGGAAAAAAATGGTGTACGCATGGACTTTGCCAACCCCAGGTCAGAGAGCAGGCATTATTCTATTTGACATGCTTTTCTTTTCCTATTAAATTAGCTACTACTGTCAGCATTTGGTCACATATTGATGAATCCTCACAATTAGATTAGGTGTTACCCTAATATAATATATTCTTTTGCTATTTCTCGCTATTTCCCCGCTAAATCCAGATTTAGTGCATTTTATACTTTGCTTTTCACTATGCAAATACCTGTTTAATGCTTCTTTGATGTGTGAAATTGGGTGACTTAGTGCAATCTGCAGGACATCACAATCCCTGCTGTCTGCCTGCTCAGGATTTATCTCTCTTTCTCTGTGCGTTTGTGTGTGTATGTGTGTGCGTGCATGCTGCAGGTATGAGGAGCAGACCGTGAGGGAGGGCTCCTTTCACACCAGCACGGTTCGAGTGGTAAATGTGAGTGCGGCTCTGGACTATGCTGTCTTTAGCTGCACTGCTCGCAACTCACTCGGGGAAGACAAGCTTGACATCCAGCTCGTCAGCACAAGTACCGTATCCATGTACATTTGTGTTTTCTGTGTGTGTGTGTGAGAGTATGTGTCTCTGGGTGACTGAGGTTCTCTCCACAACACCTTTTGTCGATGCCCTGTGAAAACTATGTCTCTCCAAGATGTCAACTTTTCATGAACAACCCTGTCTCAGGCTTGTAGCAATGCATTTTTCAGACAATCCAATGGGTCTTTCAATGGTTTATTTGGCTTCAGGTGTAAGAGAATTCTTTTTCTTTTCATAAAGGAACATGTGATTAATTTTAAAATAACCACTTTCATAGATGTTTGGTTTTCCTTCGGTAGCAACAACTTGCTGTTGCATTCATTCTGCTTTTCTGTTTCAAATTGAATCAAATGACTATGTTGTGTAAAAGTGCCTCTAGTAATCCCATGTCTGTAAGAAGTAACACCCTACTCTGCAACTCCACAAGACTTTAACTACCTTCAGCCTATTGTTGCTCATTGTTTTGGTTATCTACTCGTACACTATATGAAGTCGTACTGGTCTTGTCAATACACTCTCCTCTCTCCAATCTAAAAACTGCTGGCAGCTGTTTCCACAGAACAAGCAGCGTGCACGCTACCTGCCCAGCATTAAATGTCAGGGAGCCTAATTAAAGGAGTGGATTGTAATGAAAGTCAAGCGTCCAGTGATAAAAAGACTCAGAGTTAGCAGATTAAACCAGAGCTACAAGAATAAAGAATCACTAAATGCAGTCCAAGGCGAGTGTGTGTGGGATATCCACTGGCCTTGGCATCTATGTGTGTGTGCTCCACGCGTAAGCAATTGTTTGTTAAAGTAAGTTTTTGTTAGTCTTTCTTCCCCCCTAGTGGTCGAAAATCACCTAATTCAGCTTTAAATGAATGGCAAATGATCAAAGTCAGTGGTTAGGGCACACAACATGTAGGGATTATGCATATCACGTACTTGGCAGTGGAGCACAAATTTTTCCTTTGGTTCTAATTTGGCAGCATCTCAAAATAATTGTGTCTGTGCCGCTTTGTCCAAGGTTTATCAGCCTTTTCCAGCAACATTACAATAGTGTGGGAGGGCCATTGAACATGCAGAATTCTGTAAACTGGAGAGAGTTGTTGCTCCTGCGTGTCAGCCCTTTAAGGAACTTATTCCATTGCTACATCTCCACCTTATCATTTAGCCCATGGCACCACTTCACTTCTCCCTCAGATAATGCTGCAGTGATATGTTTTGCTCTCCTGGCGTGCTTAGACTTTTCTGCCTCCGAGCTACCAGTGTATCCTCGCACCACCACCGCCATTATCAACACGGTCCTGCTCTCAGCAAAGGCCCACAGCCATCATTGGACACGTTTAATGTTTACTATAAAAACCATAAAATACAATCCAATATTGGCCCTGTTTTTCCCCAGTCATTTTTTTAGTGCTGTGAATATTCATAATTAATCTGACGCAGTGATAATAAATTTTATATGCTTCCTTATCTTTTTAGAGCCCAAGAGGAAGAGAGTTTTTTTTTTTTTTCTTAGCATGCTGCTTTTTGGATTTGAAGGAGACGAGATCCAAATAAGGCTGACCCCTTTGCCCTGGAATCTTATGAGTGGAGCTGATAGTGGGAATTATTTACTCTGCAAACTGGGCTGCAGCCTGGAGCTAGAGACGAGCAGAGCATCCCCTTCTTATGTTGCTGCTCGACTATCTCTCCTCCCTCTCTCCTTGACTATCTCTCCCTCTGCCCCGAAAACCACCCGTCTTTTTTTCCATGCTCTAAATGCAAAATAATCCACTTTCCGTTCAACTACCCTGACTGAAGCAGCGCCTCGTGTCAGACTGAAGGCCTGGTTAGCCTCCTTTGATCTCTGTCCACAATATTGATAATAATCAAGAGGCTTCATCTTTCATCGTGTGACTTAAATTGGACAAATCAGCCACGTTGTTCTGAGCGGGCTCGGTCGTAGCTCTGCCCATGTTTCCTGATCATTCATACAACAAAGTGCAGCCTTAAGAAAAAGTAGATAAGGAGTGATGCACTGTTAAAAAAAACGCAAAGCTGTTGCTGTCAAGAAGATGTTCTTCGGAGTCGGTGGAATAAACCGTGATTAAGAAGAGATAAACTGTTACAAAAAAAAAAAAAGAAAAGAGGCTTTGGAGGCTCACGGACAAGTTCTGACCATGATAATTTCCCCTCCCTGATTTCATTTTATTCACTCATTTTCATTATTTGTCACCAGCTGTTACTATCATTTTTCTTCTTCAAATCTTCCAGACGTAAAATACCGTAGTATTTAAAAACGCGTGATACGTGTGACAGCCTGAAATCATACAATTACACACACAAATCAAACATGTTGCTCTGAGGTAAACAGTTATTACTGGTCTTTCTGGTGCATACGTCTTATGAGAATAATTGTGTTTTCAAACACAAATGTACGACCGCTGAGGAAAGTGAGAATATGTCAAGGAATTTTTCTTTGCTCTTCTGTTTCTATGCAGAAGAACATCAGCTCTGCGCTCACTTTTAGTAATATCATTTTGTCTATTTATAACCATTCCAAAGCGAAGCGGGAGGCCGGAGGGGAGGCACGATCCTATAGGCCAGCAGGGCCTCATGTGTTATTTCTGCAGATATAATCACTTGACTGTCTCTCCATTTCTTAGCACCTAAAGCCTTTTCAAACAGCCACCTGTCGAGCGAAGGTGTTCTGCTCTTATTCAGTATTCTCTCCAAATCGAGAGCACATTTGCTTTTTCCACATTTCTTTTTTTCTCTTTCTCTCTCAGATCACCCAGATCCTCCTTCTTCCTTCCGCCAAGTCGACGTTACCCACGACTCCATCACTCTGGAGTGGGTCCCCGGTTTCAACGGAGGTTTGCCACAAAGATTTCGTGTAAGGTGAGATGTCAAGAAAGGTTGGTTTAAGAAAGACGCCCTCGCATAATCAAATTGTACTTGACTGTGCTCGTGGTTGACAGATACCATTGGGATCAGTCAGCCAGTTTCTTGTACATGGACGTGTTTCCTCCCAGAGCAACAACCTTCACTGTCACCGGCCTGCAGCCTGCCACCACATACAACCTCTCTGTCAATGCCCTCAATGCCATGGGGGAGAGCGGCTATGCTGACAACAATGCAGTACTGACCATCACCACCAAGGGTCAGTTTGGAGTAACCCCGGCTTGACACTGACAGGACTCAAACTGTACAATCTGATGATCTATTATAAATTCAACATAAGCTTATTATGTTTACAAGTGTATGTTTTTCTCTTTCTTTCTCTACAGAGAGGCCAGAAGTAGAAGAAGTCCCAACAGATGATGACTCAGACTCACAGAGTAAGTCTTTTTTTTTTTTTTCACAACTCCCTGAAAAAGCTCTTAAGGGCAGTTGGAAATTGCTGTTTGCACAGCAGCCAGCTTCATTTGGCTAAATCATGTTAATGTATGCACCTCCAAGGCTGTTAATGTTTGCTCTACGAGAGCAGCGGTAGTCCAGACACCCACCCATACTTTTTCCCCTCTGCTAGTCTTTAATCAATAAGGACAATTGAGAGAGTGGTTTGGGTCTGTCTCAGTCAGTTTTTATCTTTTCTAAATTTCCATATTACTTCCTCCTTAACTTCCATTGTTATGCACTGAGATAATGTACCTAATGCTTGGTGAACTAGGTGCGAACGGACTGCCAGTCTACCTGACAGTCGTCTTCACAGTGGTGTTTGGAGTCACGCTGGTGTTAAATTCTCTGGGCTGCTTCTTTGGAGCGAGGTGGAAAAAGAGACACGGACAGACAGGTAACCATAATGATCTTTTCATCTATGGACGTCAAAGTGTTTCTCCCATCACGTTCTGCCATTATGACGTCCCGAATTCTCAACAAGACTCAAACGAGACGACTCCGAACCATGACGCAACTGCCAGCTCAGCCTCTCGCTCCCTTCTCATCTCCCCATGTCCCTCTTTCTCACCGTCTCTCCTGTCTCCTCCTCTTCTGCTCATTCCCTAAGCCTCTACCTCTTGCCACATTCATCCTTCAAAGCTGTCACTTCTGTGTTTCATCCATATCTTTTATCTCATTTGCTAGCTTTATGTCCTTCTTCTAGCTCTCCTTCTGTCTCTTTCTATTTGTTCTTCAGTCTAACTGTCAGGTTCTCCGCTCGCTATCTTTTATTTTTCACTCTTCACCTTCCCCTGCCCTCTGCTCTCTTTTTTTTCTTTTACATAGATTTTCACAGCTTACTCGTCTTTCATTCACTCTCACTCTCTCGCCCTTTTATTGCTCTGATCAATTTCAGTGCTTATGAGACGATGCTCCTCTCTTCAAGTTCTAATTTCCTAACACTAAGCCTCTTTCCTCCTGTTCCTGTTCTCCCTGCAGGGGGTAGAGGAGGCAGCGTGTCGGACGGAAAGAAGAATGAAGAGGAGGGGTAAGTTAAGGCCCTGCAGTAGAAGCAATAAAGAGACACACATCCAATCCACTCTAAGAAGTCTGAGACCTGATCCATTGGCTGACCCTGCTACTATAACAGCCAAACAGGCAGCGGAAAAAAAATCCTCCATCAATATCCATTTATATTAGCGTCATCAAACTTGCACCACAATCCTGCAAAAAAAGCAGCTACTACATGTTATTGAGAACTTAATGCATGCAGGGAAAAAAAGTTGCTATGTGTGCTGAGTGTTCTGCATCTCTCTTAATGTATATTGAGGATTAAGAGCTGTTGGGAGGGAAATGAATCACAAAGTAAAAGCAGAGGACAGAGTCTGATTTCTCCATGTAGATCCAGTCAGTCAACTGTAAGCAACTCCAATAAGTACGAGAGCAGGGAAAAGATCAACGCTGCAGCCCAGCGCACCCTCCTCATCGACTCGGGATCAGAAACGGAGAGCAACGTCTACGAGAGCTATGCGGCGGTAAGAGCCGGGGAGAGGGGAGGAAGCAAGGGAGGAGTGGGATGAGAGAAAGAGAAAGGGGCGATTGAGAAAATATGCAGACACACAGAGAAGGCTGAGTACACAGATGAGGGCAGGAAAGAGGTTAGGCAGGGGGGTGAAGGAGAGGAAGCGAGAATTCAGCCATAACAAGGAAAATGGATAGATAAACTAATGAAACCTTTAGCTGTGCATAGAGATGGAACAGAGATCAATACCTCACAATTAGCATTCAAAATACACATCGATCGCAGAGAAATTATCATTTTGCACTTTAAAGGGGCCAACGAGGATTTGAACCTTGAAGAAAACTGTTGAGTGAGGGAGAAGAAAACAGATAGCAGTGTGCTGTCAGGATGGGGTATAATGAAGCTGAAATCCCCACAGAGGCAGGCTTTATCTCTCTCCTAATTTAAAACAGTACATACCTGTAATTACCGAAAATAATCTATTTTCTCATTTACATGTTGTGGTACTGTATCTCTTCCTGAGTGCAGACAGTTTTGATTCTCGTTCTCTAAACAACATCTGCATCAGCTTCAACCGTTTTCATAGGATCTATATCTTCTATATATCTATATAGTTTATTGGAAATCCCAGAAATATTGAACGACATATAAAGCAAGGCAAATAAAAGCATCTGTGTGGTCAAATGCTTCTAGAGGCCAGTGAGAGAATAATTTGGGAGATTTTGCTGAAACCCCCTCTGCGTGATCATAACACATGTGGGATAGTCATTTATGTGAAGTTAATTCAGGTCAAAGCTCATCTGATTCTATCTCTTCTGTTTTACTCATTTCAGGAAAGTTCCCATTATTATTACCCCACCGGTGACTACATGCCGCCTCTCAGCCCTCACCCTGAGGAAATGCGCAGGCTCGGTGAGACACAAATAAACCTCCAAGTAAACAAGACAACAGCAAACACCTTGTGTCCTAAATACGATGCGGCCTGAGCCAATCAGGAGCTACTGTATGTCTGTCCTTGTTTGAGCTTGTGCCAAACAACTTCAGAAGACTGTTTTTTGGTTAATCTTAATGTTTGCCGTGCTGCATTAAATGTATAAGATTGTAAATGTAATCGTCCATACTTACATTTTGTTTACATGTTTGTTTCCGCATGCTCTTAAAGATGTCGCCCATCTCCCCGCGGACTCTCACGGCCATCTGTATGAAGATGTGAGGGACGGCGGTCAGTACCAGGACATCCTGACTTCCTCTCTTTCTTCCCCTCCGCCTTTGTTTGACCACAGTTTGCTTCAAAGGAATGAGTGGAGATCACCAACGCTCCCTCAGGTCTGTAAACAGAAACTCTAACCAATGACGAGAGCTCCACTTTGGCACATTATTCACATTTGTGGACATGATTAGGTTGCAAATATATCTTTTATACAGGCAGATGATATACACTGGACACAACTGCAACTGAGATGTCATCTGTCTCTCGGCAGGGTTCTGAGAGAGCGAGGGAGTTCGTGGATGTTCGACAGCCACAAAGAGATTCCGATCTTCCCTTTGAACTACGAGGCGAATTGGTTTAGAATGAGAAGGTCAGAGCGAACAAATACAGTATGACGGGACTTGTAGTAGTCAGTACAGTGTTATATATCAGGTATTGAATACTGTGTTATTTTTTATTCCTCTTGATGAATCATATCTCACAAGTCACATTGAATGAATCTGTCCCGAGAGCACAGTGGAGCTGGAATGCTTGTAAATGTCACATAATGCAGTATTTCACTTTCAGGTGAACTTTTATTGAGGACTGAGATGACTTATAGTAAGGCACTGTATGGCAAACTAAACAAGCCGAACAAAAGCAAAGTAGAATGGCAGAACGATTTGAAGAAATAAAGATCTGAAAGCCTCGATCAAGGAAGTCAAAATGTTACTCGTGTACAAGGACAGTTTTTCATCTCCAGCATTTACCACCAGCAGCCACCTGCTTATTTTCTTCTCCCTCTGCGATCTCACTCCATCTCCCTCCTCCTTTGACCTCTCTTTGTTCTCTCACCTTTACCCCCCTTCATGGAGCCAAGTCACGGTCACTGCCCACCCCCCACCCCCGCAGTCCAGCCTGCTCTTGCCTCCAGGTAGACATGAATCAGTCAGACACAGAGATGCACTGACGACGCCGCAGTTGGCGCTGAGGCAGAAGCAGCACCGACTCGCGCTGCCATCCAAGCAGACAGCATCCTTTCTGACCCGTCCGGCGTCAGCACATTTCAACACGAATCCAGATGAGAACCTGACTACAGTGGCCTGTCCCTCCCCCCTGTCGGATACAAAGAGTTTCAGGCCTCACTGTTAGTCCGTGGGAATCCCTACAATGGGATAGTACTGAGTGGTATTTAACATGGTTATGTCTTCAGGAGGTAAAGCCATATCTAGGGCCAGGCTCTAATCCTGTTTTCTCTGGGATTGAAGTTCAGCTCACAGCATCAGTGAGTGAGAAATACCATGCAGGGAATTTGTCTCACTGAGGGCGGACAGTCAAAGAGAGATAGGAACAGGAAGAGAGGGTTAGACTAAGCTGCTACTGTGGCTACTGCTACACAAACACTCGCCTCTTCCTTTGGCTTTCATTATTCTTCGAATTGTAGTTCAAGGAAAAGCAGTTCAATGTATAACATTAGTACATGGCCTTTATAAAAACTTTAATCGTTATTTGTTTTAAAAGCAATATTGTATTACATTACAAACTATAACATAAAATCTAATGGGTTCAGTTTTATAAGATATTGTTAGAAAGGCCTAAAACTAATTCTAGGAACATAAGACAAAAGAAATAAAAAGACAGCTCACCATCAAAATTTCATAGCAAGCCATCCAAAAGTTGTTGATACTCAATAAGGATAAGCTTGCTGATAAAAGTATATTTGAAGAAGAGATTTAAAAAGATGCCACTGACTCATCCTGAGCCGCCCTCATTTCTTCAGGCAGGTCATTCCACAGCATAAAGTCCTCGACTATCTGAGCACATTTTCTGTTAATGATCCACGTTTTTAAGCTGCAGACTGATGCTGTCATTAAAAACATACAGAGCACCTGCAAAAAATAGACTTTCTGTATTATATTAACAAGGTCTGTGTGTTTGCGTGAGCTTCATCTTTTAATGTCTACTGTGCAGAGAGGAGAAACTTTGTCAGAGTTTCCATGGCTCTTTCAGGTTCCTGCCGCCTTGTAGTGTGCACAAACACTAACTGGGCTCTTATTATATCTGCACGGAGATGTGGCGCGTGCACCCTGTTCCTGCTTCCAGCTTCTGCTTTTCCCTCGAGCACGATTCGTCACATTAGTCTCATGAGTACATACGTGCACACACGCAAAAATGTCAGCACAGACGACACATAGTCCAATTAGATGAAGAACAAAGGGGATAATGTCCACTTTTTCTTATTTTGATGAAGATAATGGGAGTTCTCTAAAATAGTCAAGTAAATTTCAAAGCATTATTTGCCCTGGAAATATTCACTTACAGTATATGAGAGGTGACATTTAAATTCTGGTAAGGTTGGTTTTCTCCATGCATTTGCTCAAACTACAAAATTCTGTTTCCTCATTGGGGCCCCATCTGCCTGGAGATAAATCTCAATGTTTCACCGAGCTGCGTTCCCTCAATTAGGTGCGTTGTTCTCCATCATGAGCTGTCAAGGTATGTTTGTCTCATTACCGAACAATTGTTTAAGTTCCTGTCAAGCTGACTGCTGTGTTCATACCAGAGCCTGTTCCTGATGCATCGTTTCAGCTCAGGCAGGAACGGTAATCTGCTAAACTGAAGGCTTGACAGCTCAATACTGTACGTCAACTTCTATTTTTCCTCATTTACCTCATGAACATTTTGATATGTTCAGAGGAATCTCGAGGGAGCGCGAGCACACACAAGCCGCATGAGTGCACAATTAAGGCAAAAGAGAAACAAATAAGAGACTTTAATTACTTTAGCTCTAGGAGTGTTTTCACATCTCCTTTTTTTTTCTTTTTACCCCCTCTGCTGAATATTTTATTTTTTGAGAAAACAAATATGAGATTGAATAACGCTCCTTTATCACTTTAACAGGTTGTGCTACCAGTGGGGAGCTAACTCAATATTAACTCAAATTTCCGCACACCCTGTCATTGCTCTCATTATTCAGATTTTCAATTTGAACTAAATAAAAATCAAATCAAAAGCAACCACAGGTTTTACAAATTAGAACACGATTTTACTGGAAGTTATTACAACTCACTTTGTGGCTGTGCTCTCCTGTTGTCAGTAATGAGGATGTAATTTGCCCTCCTATGTGATGAAAGAATACAACTTAATAAATACAACAGCAGTGCACGAGAGATAACTCGAAAGTAAAAACGCAATTAATTTTTCATTTTGATGAGGGCAGATCTGAAAGCATATTGAACTAACAGACCATGTAATCCTCTTTAATAATAGATGATTTTGATGACTGGCCGTAGTGTGGTGTGTCGTACCGGACCATGTTGAAAGGCCGGAGTCAAAATAGAACAGCACAGAAAAGTGGACGTTCTTTTATAGCTTACTGTCCTAGAGAGATTGCAAGTAAAACATCAAGAAGTTTTATCCACTTCTTAGTCCACATTTGTCTCTATCTAACGTATCGCAGACTTTATTAAACAAAATTCAAATCCAGACAAGCATTACTCTCCTGGTATTGCCCCCCAAAGGTGTACCGTAAAAATATTTCTTCTCCCGTCCAATTTAAACTTGGTTGTATTTTTCCTTTGTCATATGTAAGTACATTCGAATTCGCACATCCCTCTCCATCATACTCATTGAAATGCACACCTACTCCCACTCGAACGCTCGGATGAAAAGATGAGAAAAGGCACACAAAAGGAGAACAACAAGAGATTATTATTAACTCGGAGTCTCACATGACACACTGAACAAATGCATTTTACAAATGTTTACATTTTTTTTTCACATTCATAAACCACTTCACGTAGCTTGATAACTACTGGCAGATAACTGCTTTTGAAAGACCTTATTGTATGTGGCTATATCTGAATACCATATGTGTAAACCTACGTCCATACCAAACATAAATATTGTCTAAGTAATCAAAATGCAAATGATTAAAAAAAAGGAAAAAAGAACAAACTTAAGGAAATCAATATTATATTTCACCATATTACAACAGACTGATGCTGTTCATGATGTGTACAAGCAGATTGTCATTGGTAATTGATAACTTGTCATTTTATGAAATAATTGGCTGGAGGCATAAGGTTTTGTACAGAATTGTTTTTTGTCACAATACAAACTGTATTTAAAATGCTTATTATAAAGTTTCTGTGGCGAAAGCATGAAACTGTGACAGAGGATTCAAAAGCTCTCGGAGACAAAGACTGTCCTCTACTAGTGTGGATGAATTGCTGGCTTTGTCTGCTCTAACAGTCTGGGTTTGTGGTTGCCAGTTGGGTAATGCTGTTAGGTCACAATCGCCCTGCACTCTTGAAGCAATAGTTGAAAAAAAAAATCTGACCAAAAAAAAACAAGGATGTAATATGTTGGGCATGTCGCTGCTTAGCTGGAATTCAATGTGATGAGCAGAGGACCAGGATGTGATGTCCAAGGTCATATATCAGGGAGTTAGGTGTGTTTGCCAGGTAGCAAATCAGGGAAGTCTTAAAATGTATTCAAGAAACAGATGCTTGTTAAAAAGGTTGGTATTGAAAGTAAAAACCTCCTTTACAGCTACATATTTTAGAACATCCTCAATGTCAGTGTGTCCAAGGGAGAATATTTAATAAAACTCTTCACCAATAATAGGAAGCCACATAATTAACATTTCTTCCATTATTTATTGTATTTGAGTGCCTGTTAATATATCAACAATATCTCATCACAACAGGTCGTTCGTGTCTTGTTGTGTGAGAGAGCAGCGTGGACACAGATGACAGATGGACCTGTGGACAGAAAAGATGTACAAACACAGAGGAAGACAGTGAGCGAGACAGGATGACAGACAGGCCGACGCAATAAAAAGGCAGCACACTGTAGGGAATACAGAATTAAAGTAGGGAGACAAGCCACCATGCTGAGAGACTGCAGACAGAGATCATACCGGAGTGAGCGAGAGAGGGGGAAAAACTGGAAGGCAAAGAAGCAGAAGGGGGAGGCCATGTCATGTGAAAGAGTGGGTGAGCGAGAGACTGAAACAGAGTTCAGACAATTGGATGAGGAAGTAGTGCTGCTGAGCACATGGGTGTGGTTGGTTAGCAGTTACTCCATCGGCCTCTCTGAAGCGACATAGAGACGAAAGCATCACGGATGATGAGGATGTGGATAAATGTCTGGACTCGGGCGCCTCACAGGATGGATACTAAGGTAAGTATAATAGCCTGGATGGATGACTAAATATCAGGGGGCTGAGGGGTGTTTTGGTGAAGCGGACTGAAAGGAGATTGATGGAGGATGACAGACAAACGGATGAACAGACAGACGGAGAGTGAGTGAGAGTGCTAGATGTGACAAACGGGCGGGCAGGTCAGGCTAGGGGAAGGGAAAGACGCCTGTACAGCCCAGGGGAAACAGGCCTCATCTTGACATATGCTCTGGAGTGAAATGAAGATTGGCATGACCTGCTAATCTGAGCTGTCACAGCTCATGACGGCCACGGACGCTCACCTGTCACACTGTTCCAGGCCCGGAGGACGAGCTGCCACCAGGATAGGTCAAAGATCGAGATTCATTTTCTGCTGCGGGTGGATTCAAACCGAGCCACCGGCCCAGACTTCCATCTG